>APFE030627485.1:2696-40058 GCA_000404065.3 Pinus taeda
TTGCCAACTTGACCAATCATCCATAAACAGCATCCTGCAACTCATAGACATGATCCATATGTCTAAAAATAGACTTTGTGCCATAATTTTCCTGCGGGTCCACTTAGTGAAGGCGACTTTTTTCACTAAGCTCCATCATCTTATTGCAATCTCAACAAACACTCGATCTCTTTACGGCCCAATATCCGTTGGATGACGAGACTCTTAAATCCTACAATCTGCAGCCCTTCAACTAGCACATGGGTTATCAACCTCTCAACCCCCGTAATTGACTATGACGTAAGTGTTGACTTCTATGATCAACGGCTAAGATCAATTGCAGTACTTCAACTACGATCAAGGGAATTTGTTCTCTTCTACCCCTACAGCCATTTACTCTGGTTTTATGTCATTTCTTCAATGTCTTCTGTGATTCTGGTTTTCTTCAGGGATCTAGTCCTTCGTTGTTCTGCCACAACACTCACCTTCACTTAACTCCATTCGCGCCTTTATACTCCTCCACCTCCACTGTAGCACTAAAGGATTTCTTGTGTACTATCCATGTGTACAAAGTTGTAACATAAGTTCTATGGTTCTCTCCTCGAACCTCTTGCTGATTAACAATTCTACCCAACACTTCTTTTGCTGGAATTTTTATCTCTAAGACAAGTCTACCCATAATCGCAACTATGGAGTTGCCCCAACAACTTCTCCCCAATAGCAGCTGGAATTTGTTCTGTTATGTTTCTCTGTATTTCGCCTCTGGTTTTGCACCTACAACATAAGTTACACAGAATCACTCTAGCCACACACAGATTATAATTCAATTATACAATACACATTGTACAAACTCTGAATCAAGTTGTTTGTATTAATAACGAGTATTTACACAAGAGTCTCTCTCTGTGGCCTAATTTTCTGATCAGTGGCATTTCTTTTCCTACCCGTAGGCTTACAGTCTGATTGACTAACTCATCTAACTATTCTTCTAACTATTGACTGACTCACTAACTACTTCTCTAGTTACTCCTCTACCTACTCCTCTTTATGCCTTTTAGGCTTACATTTATACAAAAAGGTTTTGTTGAACTAATTCTAGTTCAGATCCTTAATCTGTTGAATTAACTCCTCAATATCCTCTAAGTCCACTTTTGACTCCTACTTATCCCTAAGAATTCTCTCTAGCTCCTCAAATCATGAAACCACTTTCTAGTCCAAGACTTACAATTAATTTCTAACTCTTTAATCACCCATGTTCTCCTACATTTGAGAGCATTTACAAATATCCTCATAATATCTAATTAATTCATATTCTAATGACTCAAAACATTAATGATTACATACATAGGGATCCAACTTCCTTGAAAACACAAGACCCCCTATGTCTACTAAAATACAATGATAGTTTCGAGTCTATGCTCCTGCATCAAACTCCCAAGGTTAAAATAATCATGATCTCCTGATCATGTGCTTTTTTCCTTTGTCTCCCTAGATCCCATACTTTGTTCTGTAATTTTCCTTTGGTTGTTGATGTTGTTTGTTGTTGTTCTACAGGTTTCCACACTTTATTTTGCATTTCTCCACTAGCTATGCTTTCACAGTATGTTATTGTCTTTCCCTTTCTGTCGCTACTTAATCTTCTTACTGTTGTTTTATTCTGAGGCACCTTCATTATCAATATTATTTTTCTTTCAATATCTATGTCCAATTTATCCTTTTACTGATAATTACTTTGCCAATCGTTGTTGTACTCTGTCCACTCATCTTCAAACTGTTGTTCATTATCTTCTCTTTGAAATTGTTGGATCCTTACTACCACCCTTTCATCCTTACCCTCTTGTTTTTGTCCAAACAACCTTTGTTCAATATATGAAAATTTACTTTCAAAAAGTAAATTTTCCTCCAATTTCCTTTTTACTTGATTCCCTTCAAATACATCACTATGTTGTTCATCAGTTCCAACATATTTTCCTTTTTCTTCCTTGACAACCCTCAGTAATTGTCTTTCACTTTCTTGACTGATTCTAACAATCAATTTAACTTCTTCAAGCATAATATCTTCATGCTTTTCTTTTCCCTTTTAGTGAGTCTTTCTTGGCAACTTCGAATCTTCTTCAGTTATAAAATTGACTCCTCAATTTGAAACATGTCTATCTCATTTTCAACAAATCCTATAATCATAGAACAATTATCAGAATTAAAAATGTAAGGCCTCAATACCTTTTCCTTCTCTGGCAACACATCAGTATGCTGCTCTGATTTATCCTCCTCTATCAACACATCAGTATGTTGATTTGAATTATCAAAATAATTCATGAGATTGTTAGCTAGTCTCTCCTCCATACCATCTTCTTCAATGATATCTCTCTCCTCTGGTTCACAATAATGAACTCCTCCTTTTGTAATGTCAATTTTCTGAACTTTCATTACCATCTCTTTTTCCTTATGATTTTCATTCATGACAATTTCTTTGTCTTCCTTTTTCAGCAATCTATCCTAAGTATATATCCTCTGCTTTTCCAACTCCCTTCTTTGAAAGTCTAATTTTCCATATAACTCAATAATTTCAATTGGAGTAGAATTTGGAAATTTCACACAATTTTCCATACCTTCCTTTGTTATTGACAAATCATCAGATGTCCTTTCTCCCTTTGCTAAATCTTTTGCATAGACTTCTTCTTTCTTAACATCATTCAACAGATGTCCTTCTTCTTCAATACATTTTTCCTTGTTGTCCCTCTGTAACTCTTCTTCCAAAGCTATCCTTGTCTCATCACCTGCATTAATATTATCCTGCATTTGTTCTTCATCAATAACATTAATCAAATTCATTAGATGACCTCTCTAAGACAATATTCCTTCATTTTTCATCAGAATAAGATCCTGATCTTCGATCTCTATGACAGCTTTAAATGATTGTCTTTTCTCACTGAGTAACTCATCCATAGACTCTTCCTGCTATGTCCAGTCAAGTTCTTCCCTTTCTAAGAATATTTCTTTGTCACCTTTTACTTCTAGATCTTCATCTATTCTGAATACATCTTCAAAAGGTTGCTCTTCCCCTGCAATACATGCAATCATACAGAAACTATCAGTTTTAAAAACATAAGAACTTGTGGTCTCACTTGACACTTCAGTCATCATATCTCCTTGTTGTTCTGAATCCTCCATATGATTCATAAGATCTTTCACAAATCTCCAGTCTTAATCTTCACCCAAAATTTCCCCATGTTCTATTTCTTGAGTGGACACCTCCATTTCCAACTCAGCCTCTCCAAGTTCTTCCACTCGGCTCTTCACTTGCCTCTACTGTAGCCTTTTCTGTAATTTAGGCCATTTCACTGCTTTTCTCCTCAAGACCCAACCTAGTCTTTGGCTCTCCTCAAGTATCATCCTTAATACATTGAGTTGTTCTCTCATCACAACAATCTCTTTGTCAATTTCCTCTTGACTCATCTTCTTGCCATTTGCCTTGGCATCCTCATTCTTCACTTTTCTTCTACTGTGGTCTCCCTCGGAACCTTTGTTATCTCTATTATGACTATCAGTAGTCATCTTCTTCTCTAACTTCATGAGTTCCTCACTCACTTACTATGAGCTGCTTTAAAGCCTGTGCAACAGCAAGTCCTCCCTACTGCCACTTACTTCACCAAGCTTTCCTCTATACTTGGTATTTTTGCAAGCACTTGGTTCTCTATTCTCTGGAACCTGTTTTGATAACTTCTCTCTACTCCTTCTAGGCTTCAACTCATCTACAAAATTGTCCTTTTGTACTTCAATCATAAATGAAATACTAGTTTTTGACCACCTCTTCTTTCACTCAGAAACTCTTACCAGTTTTCTTCATCCCTTACCAATTCTACCCACTTCCTTTTGTGGAATTGCCTTTGTGAGCTGCAACAATACCTCTGTAGTAACAAGTCTCCTGCTTGCTACATATGCCTCACTAAGCTTCTCTCCTCTGAGCTTAGTATTTTAGCATTTCTCTGGTTCTTTCCTCTAGAACCAGTTGAGTACTCCTTGCTCTAGGTTGTTGCAATCTTCTCACCTTCCTTTCTTGTCACCTGTGTATCAATGATATTCAAACCAAAGATCATTCCCAAGCTTTCAAAAGCTTGCTCCTCAGCTTCCTTCTGAGAACACTCTTATCCTCTCTGTCCAACCTTCAGATGGATTCTTCAAGTTCACTACCACTGCATGGCATCACAAGCAGTCTCCATCCATTCTTCACATTTGAGTGAACCTCTACTTTCCTCAAGAAAACAAACATCACTGTGTTTTCTTTATGCTTCTGCATTCTCTTCTTAAGAGTATCACTTACTCTCATCTTATCTCACGCCTTCTACTTATCAGATTCAAATAACCTGATCTTCTCTTTCTTTTGCAGTCACACTTGTATTCAACACAATTTTGCTTTAGTCAAAAAGAGCTTTAACTAGCCATGATACCACTATGCCGCAAGTAAAACCCTACTATACCCATAGTATGCATATAGAAATGCATAATCTCACTCTTCCCAGGAATTACTATGACCTACTTGGTCAAACATTCATAAGCTAAGGTTAAGGCCCCTTCATTTAATCCTCATGTGGAAATATTTCATTAGACTTTCTATAGTCTAATCCTTCATTAATATTTCTATCGGGACTTTATAAATCAACTCTTCACCCTTTATGGAAACCTTGGTAATCCTTTTCACGAAACCTTATAACTCAATATAGTATGCCTTCGGAACTCTTGACTTGTGATGTGCGACTGCCTTCTCCACCATTGATTTCATTCACCAGATCAACGACTGTCGCAATCTCACATCACACCTTCATGTGCCTTCATCGCCTCTCGCATGCGACATGCAACAACACAACCAGACCTCAAATAACTTAAAGCCATGCCTATAACTTCCTTAGGTCCACTCTCCACAAATATTTATCACGATCTTTCTCCACCGTCAATATTATCCTCGATTCAACGGCTCATGTATTTTCCCAATCAACAAACTAACCCGACGCTTCATGACTGTTGATCTAGATCTGCTTGATCCGACAGTCCACAGTGATATCGAGTGGATCACTTACGTGACGTTTAACGCTTTTCCGGACCCGATGAGAATTATAAGTTCTCAATATATAAAAGTTTGGGTCCACCCTTACAGTTAACACTCAATCTCTTTACGGCCCGATATCCGTTGGATGACGAGACTCTTAAATCCTACGATCTGTGGCCCTTCAACTAGTATGCGGGTTATCAACCTCTCAACCCCCGTAATTGACTATGATGTAAGTGTTGACTTCTACGATCAATGGCTGAGATCAATTGTGGGACTTCAACTACGATCAAGGTAATTTGTCCTCTTCTACCCTCGCATCCCTTTACTCTAGTTTTAAGTCGTTTCTTCAATGTCTTCTGTGATTCTGGTTTTCTTCAGGGATCTAGCCCTTTGTTGTTCTGCCACAACTCTCACTTTCACTTAAATCCATTCGTGCCTTTATACTCCTCCACCTTCACTGTAGCACTAAATACTTTCTTTTGTACTATCCATGTGTACAAAGTTGTAACATAAGTTCTATGGTTCTCTCCTTGAACCTCTTGTTGACTGACAATTCTACCCAACACTTCTTTTGCTAGAATTATTATCTCTAAGACAACTCTACCCACAATCGATACTGTGGAGCTACCCCAACAACTTCTCCCCAACCGCAGTTGGAAGTTGTTCTGTTACGCTTCTCTGTATTCCGCCTATGGTTCTGCACCTGCAACATAAGTTACGCAGAATCACTCTAGCCACACACAGATTATAATTCAATTATACAGTACACATTATACAAACTCTAAATCGAGTTGTTTGTATTAATAACGAGTATTTGCATAGGAGTCTCTCTCTCTAGCTTGATTTTCTGATCAGTGGCCTTTTTTTCCTACTCGTAGGCTTACAGTCTGATTTACTGACTCCTCTAACTACTTTTCTAACTACTGACTGACTCACTAACTACTTCTCTAGTTACTCCTCTACCTACTCCTCTTTATGCCTTTTAAGCTTACATTTATACAAAAAGTTTTTGTTGAACTAATTCTAGTTCAGATCCTTAATCTACTGAACTAAATCCTCAATATCCTCTAAGTCCACTTTTAACTCCTACTTATCCCTAAGAACTCTCTCTAGCTCCTAGAATCATGAAACCACTTTCTAGTCCAAGACTTACAATTCATTTCTAACTCTTTAATCACCCATGTTCTCCTACATTCGAGAGAATTTACAAATATCCTCACAAAATCTAATTAATTCATATTCTAATCACTCAAAACATTAATGATTACATACATAGGAATCCAACTTCCTTGAAAACACAATACCCCCTATGTCTACTAAAATGCAATGATAGTTTCAAGTCAATGCTCCTACATTAGACTCTCAAGGTTAAAATAATCATGATCTCCTGATCATGTGCTTTTGTCCTTTATCTCCCTGGATCCCATACTTTGTTCTATAATTTTCCGTTGGTTGTTGATGTTGTTTGTTGTTGTTTTGTAGGTTTCCACACTTTGTGTTGCATTTATCCACTAGCTATGCTTTCACAGTCTGCTGCTGTCTTTCTCTTTCTGCTGCTCCTTGATCTTCTTACTGTTGTTTTCTTCTGAGGCGCCTTCATTATCAATCTTATTATTCTTTCAATATCTATGTCCAATTTATCCTTTGACTGATAATTACTTTGCCAATCATTGTTGTACTCTGTCCACTCATCTTCAAACTGTTGTTTACTGTCTTCTCTTTGAAGTTGTTGGATCCTTACTACCGCCCTTTCATACATATCCTCTTTTTGTTGTCCAAACAACCTCTGTTCAATATCTGAAAATTTACTTTCAAAAAGTAAATTGTCCTCCAATTTCCTTTGTACTTGATTCCCTTCAAATACATCACTATGTTGTTCATCAGTTCTAACATATTTTCCTTTTTCTTCCTTGACAACCCTCAGTAATTGTCTTTCACTTTCTTGACTGATTCTAACAATCAATTTAACTTCTTCAAGCATAATATCTTCATGCTTTTCTTTTCCCTCTTCAACATGTCTTTCTTGGAAACTTCGAGTCTTCTTCAGTTCTAAAATTGACTCCTCAATTTGAAACATGCCTATCTCATTTTCAACAAATCCTGTAATCATAGAACAATTATCAGAATTAAAAATATAAGGCCTCATTACCGTTTCCTTCTCTGGCAACACATCAGTATGCTGCTCTGATTTCTCCTCCTCTATCAACACATTAGTATGTTGATTTGAATTCTCAAAATAATTCATGAGATTGTTAGCTAGTCTCTCCTCCATACCATCTTCTTCAATGATATCTCTCTCCTCTGGTTCACAATAATGAACTCCTCCTTTTGTAATGTCAATTTGTTGAACTTTCATTACCATCTCCTTTTCCTTATGATTTTCATTCATGACAATTTCTTTGTCTTCCTTTTTCAGCAATCTATCCTAAGTATATATCCTCTGCTTTTCCAACTCCCTTCTTTGAAAGTTTAATTTTCCATATAACTCAATAATTTCAATTGGAGTATAATTTGGAAATTTCACACAATTTTCCATACCTTCCTTTGTTATTGACAAATCATCAGATGTCCTTTCTCCCTTTGCTAAATCTTTTGCATAGACTTCTTCTTTCTTAACATCTTTCAGCAGATGTCCTTCTTCTTCAATACATTTTGCCTTGTTGTCCCTCTATAACTCTTCTTCCAAAGCTATCCTTGTCTCATCACCTGCATTAATATTCTCCTGCATTTTTTCTTCATCAATAACATTAATCAAATTCATTATATGACCTCTCTAAGACAATATTCCTTCATTTTCATCAGAATAAGATCCTGATCTTCGATCTCTATGACAGCTTTAAATGATTGTCTTTTCTCACTGAGTAACTCATCCATAGACTCTTCCTGATGTGTCCAGTCAAGTTCTTCCCTTTCTGAGAAGATTTATTTGTCACCTTTTACTTCTAGATCTTCATCTATTCTGAAGACATCTTCAAAAGGTTGCTCTTCCCCTGCAATACCTGCAATCATACATAAACTATTAGTTTTAAAAACATAAGACCTTGTGGTCTCACTTGATGCTTCAGCCATCATATCTCCTTGTTGTTCTGAATCCTCCATATGATTCATAAGATCTTCCATAGATCTTCAGTCTTCATCTTCACCTACAATTTCATGATGTTCTGTTTCTCGAATGGACACCTCAATTTCCATCTCAACCTCTCTAAGTTCTTCCACCAGGCTCTTCACTTGCCTTTGTTGTAGCCTTTTCTATAACTTAGGCCATTTCAATGACTTTTTCCTCGAGACCCAACCTATTCTTTGGTTTTCCTCAAGTATCATCCTTAATACATTTAGTTGTTCTCTCATCTCAGCAATCTCTTTGTCAATTTCCTCTTGACTCATATTCTTGCCATTTGCCTTGGCATCCTCCTTCTTCACTTTTCTTCTGTTTTGTTCTCCCTCAGAACCTCTGTTATCTCTGTTATGACTATCAGTAGTCATCTTCTTATTTATCTTCATGAGTTCCTCACTCACTTACTATAAACTACTTTAAAGCCTCTGCAACAACAAGTCCTCCCTACTGCCACTTACCTCACCAAGCTTTCCTCTATACTTGGTCTTTTGGCAAGCACTTGGTTCTCTATTCTCTGGAACCTATTTTGAGTACTTCTCTCTACTCCTTCTAGGCTTCAACTAATCTTCACAATTGTCCTCTTGTACTTCAATCATAAACGAAATACTAGGTTTTGACCACCTCTTCTTTCACTTAGAAACTCTTACCAGCTTTCTTCATCCCTTGGCAATTCTACCCACATCCTTTTGTGGAATTGCCTTTGTGAGATGCAACAATACCTCTGCAATAACAAGTCTCCTTCTTTCTACATATGCCTCACTAAGCTTCTCTCCTCTGAGCTCATTCTTTTAGCATTTCTCTGGTTCTTTCCTCTGGAACCATTTGAGTACTCCTTGCTCTAGGTTGCTGCCATCTTCTCACCTTCCTTTGTTGTCACCTGTGTATCGATGATATTCAAACAAAAGATCATTCCCAAGCCTTCAAAAGCTTACTTCTCAACTTCCTTCTCAGAACACTCTTATCCTCTCTGTCCAACCTTTAGTTGGATTCTTCAGGTTCACTACCACTGCATGGCTTCACAAGCAGTCTCCATCCATTCTTCATATTTGAGTGAACCTCCACTTTCCTCAAGAAAACAAACATCATTGTGTTTTCTTTATGCTTCTGCATTCTATTCTTAAGAGTATCACTTACTCTCATCTTATCTTATGCCTTCTACTTATCAGATTCAAATAACTTGATCTCCTCTTTCTTTTGCAATCACACTTGTATTCTGCACAATTTTGCTTTAGTCAAAAAGAGCTTTAACTAGCTATGATACCACTCTAACGCAAGTAAAACCCCGCTATACCCATAGTATGCATATAGAAATGCATAATCTCATTCTTCCTAGGAATTACTATGACCTGCTTGTTCAAACCTTCATAAGCTAAGGTTAAGGCCCCTTCATTTAATCCTCATGCGAAAATATTTCATTAGACTTTCTATAGTCTAATCCTTCATTAATCTTTCTATCGGGACTTTATAACTCAACTCTTCACCCTTTATGGAAACCTTGGTTAATCCTTTTCATGAAACCTTATAACTCGATAGAGTATGCCTTTGGAACTCTTGACTTGTGATATGCAACTGCCTTCCCCACTGTTGATTTCATTCACTAGATCAGAGGTTGTCACAATCTCACATCACACCTTCGTGTGCCTTCATCACCTCTCGCATGCGACATGCGACAACACAACTTGACCTCAAATAACTTAAAGCCACCCCTATAATGTCCTCGAGTCCGCTCTCCACAAATATTTATCGCGATGTTTCTCCATCGTCGATCTTATCCTCAATTCGATGGTTGATGTCTTTTCCCGATCAACAAACTAACCCGATGCTTTATGATCGTTGATCTACATCCGCTTGATCCAACGGTCCATAGTGATATCGGCTGGATCACTTAAGCGACATTTAATGCTTTTTTGGACCCGATGAGAATTATAAGTGCTCAATTTATAAAAATTTTGGTCCTCCCTTACAATTAACGCTCGATCTCTTTACGGCCCGATATCCGTTGGATGACGAGACTCTTAAATCTTACGATCTGCGGCCCTTCAACTAGCATGCAGGTTATCAACCTCTCAACCCCTGTAATTGACTATGACGTAAGTGTTTACTTCTATGATCAACAGTTGAGATCAATTGCAGGACTTCAACTATGATCAAGGAAATTTGTCCTCTTCTACCACCGTAGCCCTTTACTCTGGTTTTACGTCGTTTCTTGAATGTCTTCTGTGATTCTGGTTTTCTTCAGGGATCTAGTCCTTCGTTTTTCTACCACAACTCTCACCTTTGCTTAACTCCATTCGTGCCTTTATACTCCTCCACCTTCACTGTAGCACTAAAGGCTTTCTTTTGTAATTTCCATGTGTTCAATGTCGTAACGTAAGCTCTATGGTTCTCACCTCGAACCTCTTGCTGACTAACAATTCTACCCAAAAAAAAAATTGTTGGAATCGTTATCTCTAAGACAACTCTAATCACAATTGCAACCATGGAGTTGCCCCAACAAATTCTCCCCAACCGCAGTTGGAAATTGTTCTATTACGCTTCTCTGTATTTCACCTCTGGTTCTACACCTGCAACATAAGTTACGTAGAATCACTCTAGCCACACACAGATTATAATTCAATTATACAGTACACATTGTACAAACTCTGAATCGAGTTGTTTGTATTAATAACGAGTATTTACACAAGATTCTCTCTCTCTGGCCTAATTTTTTTATCAGTGGCCTTTCTTTTCATGCATGTAGGCTTACAGTTTGATTAACTGACTCCTCTAACTACTCTTCTAACTATTGATTGACTCACTAACTACTTCTCTAGTTACTCCTCTACCTACTCCTCTTTATGCCTTTTAGGCTTACATTTATACATAAAGGTTCTGTTGAACTAATTTTAGTTCAAATCCTTAATCTGTTGAACTAACTCCTTAATATCCTCTAAGTCCACTTTTGACTCCTAATTATCCCTAATAATTCTCTCTAGCTCCTCAAATCATGAAACCATTTTCTAGTCCAAGACTTACAATTGATTTCTAACTCTTTAATCACCCATGTTCTCCTACATTCGAGAGCATTTACAAATATCATCACAATATCTAATTAATTCATATACTAATCACTCAAAACATTAATGATTACATACATAGGAATCCAACTTCCTTGAAAACACAAGACCCCCTATGTCTACTAAAATACAATGATAGTTTCGAGTCAATGCTTCTGCATCATTGTTCCATTAGATCCATCAGAAGGAGAAAGGTATATTGAACCAGTTAAAGGAGAATACAATGTAGTAGACATAGAAGACATTTATAATGTAACAACCAAAGATTAAGAATGCATTAATCCCACTACAAATGGAAAATCAAGCTAGGAACGAGATAGTTCCTACACTTCAGATTCAGAAGAAGAATTGGAAAATTGGAAAAGCAGGTTACATGAAGTGTCTACAAGGTGATGTGAACAAATTAGTAAAGAAGTTCGTTGTATGACAGCTAAGGTATTTGACTTACCTATTTACGATGGTATGGGTAATATAAATACTTTTATTAAAGAATATGAATAACATGTACAAGAGTGTCAAATATTATTAGCTCTGGATCTAGCATTAAGAACTACTCCTGCTAGATGGTGGGGTACACATAAGAAGAATATAGGAACTTGGAAAGAATGTCGGAGGTTGATATGGATAAGGTTTTGTTAGGTAGAAATAGAATTGGCAGATAAATATGATGGTCAAAATGACCTTTAAGAGAATATACAACTTTGTATGACAACATGGAAGGAGATTCCATAAGAAGAATGGGTACATGGGTTCATCCATACATTGGAGACAATTCTTCAAAACAGGTACTTGGAAACAGCACTTCGACATGGAATTGCAAGCTGCGAAAAGATGGTTGATGGGTTTATATTGACATTTAGCTTCGAATATGATTGTCCATATATAGATTCAACCCTTCAGATAGTTAAAAAGAAGAATATTGAGAATGAAATTCCACTCACTTGGTAGTTGATTGTGCTGCGCAGCTACGTAAGGTACTGGAATGCTACAACATCACTGCAAAAGAAGATGAAGACCCTCACAATATTGACATAGAAGACTCTGAAGGCTACTACGAAGTGAATGGACCTAAATTGGAAATTCCCTTATATAGTGAAGACAATAAAGGCAAGGAAGGTGAATATAGGGTTAGAAGATGAGCTGAAGTTTGCAACAATAGGAGATTACTAGGATGAAGAAATAGTCAACCAAATGACTGATATTTTGCATGAATACCAGGAGTTATTCCCCACTAAGTTCTCATATATGAAGGGCATAGTACGAGACTTAGGAGTTATCAAGATTCCTTTAAAGCCTAATGTGAAGCCTATGAAGCAGAGACCCTATAGATTGAATCCAAAATATAAGGAGAAAGTAAAAGAAAAGTTAGATAAAATGATAGCACCAGGGATCATTGAACCTGTGGAGGAATCAAAATGGGTAAGTCCCATGGTGGTCCATGAAAAGAAGGCTAAAGGAGAAGTCATGATTTGTGTGGATCTAAGGAAATTAAATGATTCATGTGTGCATGATCCCTTTCCTACACCTTTATAGATGAAGTGTTCGATAATGTAGGTGGACAAGAGGCCTACTCATTCAAAGATGGATTTTTAGGATACTAGCATATCATAATTGCACCAAAAGATTGACATAAGACTACCTTCGCTATAGAATGGGGATCATATAAATATATAATGATGCCTTTTAGACTGGAGAATGCCCCTACCATATTTTCAAGAGTAGTGGTTGCAGCTTTCAAAGAATATATTCACAAGTTCTTAGAAGTATACTTCGATGATTGGACATTATTTGGGTTATTGAAGAAACATGTTGCAAGCTTAAGACTGATGCTCGACACATGCAAACAATATCAGATTTCTTTGAATATTAAGAAGTGCATATTCTGTGTACCTTTTGGTATATTGCTAGGACATATTTTTTGCAAGCAAGGACTGATGGTAGATCCTGAAAAGATTTCTATTATTGTGAATTTACCCCCACCAAAAAAAGTGAGACAGCTTTGCACCACTTTGGGACATACGAGATATTACAGAAAAATTATCAAAAGATATGCACAGATTACCGCACCTATGGAAAAACTACTGAAGAAAGATGTTACTTTCCTATTGAATGAAGAATTTCAAAAGAGCCTCGACACACTAAAAGAAAAGATTGTAAATCCTCCTATACTAGTATTTCTAGATTGGAATAAGGAATTTCATGTTCATGCTGATGCTTCATGCATAGCTTTAGGAGTGGTGTTGGCATAGCCTAGTGCAGGAGAAATCAATCACCCTATAGCTTTTTCTAGGAAACTATCTAAAGCATAAAAGAACTACACAACTACAAAAAGAGAAGGAATAGATATGGTATATGCTTTACAGAAATTCATACATTATTTGTTGGGATCACATTTTAAAATGTTCACAGCCCACTCTATACTAAAGTACCTAGTCAATAATCTAGTTTTAGGTGGAAAAATTTGCAGATGGCTATTATTATTTCATAAGTATGATTTTGAAGTTGTTGTTAAGCTAGGAAGACTAAATGTTGGAACTGATCATTTGTCAAGGTTAGAGACAAGAGAAGAACCAACGAATATAGAGGATAATATTCCTAATGCGCAACTATTTACAATCAAGATAGCAGATGATCACTTTGTTGATATTATTCAGTTCTTAACAATAGGGATGGCTCCTTCATAATACACTACACAACAGAAGAAAAAAATGGTAGTTAAGGCAACAAATCTTTCATTGAAGGCATGAGATTTGTATAAGATGGGACTAGATGAAATACTACGCAGGTATGTTCCTAAGCAGAAAGACAGATAATCTTAATAGAATCTCACAGTGGCACAGCTGGTGGACATTATGTAGGGAAACCTACTGCGTAGAAAATTTTAAGAGCAGGACTATGGTGGCCTACACTACACAAAAATGCAAAAGAGTATTTTCAAGTTTGTGATATGTTCTAAAGAACACAAAAACCTTCAAGGAAAGATGAGATGCCACTAGTGCCAAAAGTAACTTTGTATGCTTTTGAAAAATGGGCTATTGATTTTGTCGGACCTATCAATCCACCTGGGAAAAGCACTAGTGCGAGGTATATAATCACTACAATTGATTATTTAACAAGGTGGGTTGAAGCATAGCCAACGAAGGATTGCAGTGCAAAAACTATTGTGAATTTCATCTTTGAATATATATTATCTAGATTTGGGTGCCCAAAGATATTGATGAGTGACCAAGGGTCACATTTCTTGAATAAGACCATTAAAGCATTAACTGAGGAATTTCAAGTTTACCACCAAAAGATCACTCCTTATCATCCTTAGGCAAATGGAATTGTGGAGGAATTCAATAAATTTTTGGAGAATGCACTGACCAAGGTATGTAATGTGAATAGGTATGACTCGGATCTTAGAATTCCAACATTATTATGGGCTTAAAGGAATACATGCAAAAATTTGACAGGTCAGACACCCTTTAGGTTGGTTTATGAGTAAGAAGTTGTGATGCCCATGGAATACATTGCCCCTAGCCTAGGAATTGCAACTTTTATAAATATGGTAGACCCCAACATAATGGAAGAAATGATGTTGCAGTTACTTTCTCTGTAAGAAGACATGTTTATAGCAAGATTTCATCAACAATTACAAAAAGAAAGATAAAAGGCTTGGCATGATAGGCACATTAAGAAAAAGAAATTTCAGGTAGGAAACCTTGTTCTCCTCTATGACAGTAAGTTTGTGAAATTTCCATGGAAATTCAAAACACACTAGTTAGGCTCATATGTTATTAAGAATATTACTTATGGCAACGTAGTGTAGTTAAGCGAAGTTAAATGGAGAATCAATTCAAAGAAAAGTGAATGTAAGTAGACTGAATTTGTACAACTCTGTCCCTACAGCTTCACCCAAAAGGAAGAGGGAAAGTCTTAGTGTCACGTGCAGTTTAAAGTGGATACTGGACTATAGACTATATTGTAGAGAGAGCTTCGATGAAAAAAGTACTTCACTACAATCAAGGATATGTCGAAATTCACAAGAACTCGTGATGTAAGACAGAGGTGTGCTACAGTAGAGGATGTGTCGAAGTTCATTAGAAAAGTAGAAATATGAATGTTAAAAGGGAAAAGACAGGTGTCAAGTTGCATTTAAGATGACAGTTGGCAGAATTTAACAATAGATACGCATTTAATGACAAAATCTGAACAGAATCAGGACAAAATAAAATCTAATAATGAGGTCCAAAGGCTGGAATTGATATAAATAGCTGACCCTCCTGCTCAGATTAAGAAATTTAGTAATCGATGGTTTGAGAGAGTAATAGTATGAAGCAGTTGTAAATATTTCTTACATGAATATCCTGTTGACTGACGAATTTATGTGAATATTTAATGATAAAGGTATAGAAGGAGTTATGGGAGCAATCACCGGAGCAACAGTTGATACACCCGTAGCATCAACACTTGCACCACCTATGGCAGCAACACCTTCAGTAGTAGCACCACTGCCACAGAAGTCGCGGACATCGTCGAGGCAGAAGTAACCCAAGGAAGTAAGAACCAAGAAAAGGAATGACAAGAAGCTTGCCAAACCTATAAAGCCTCAAAAGAAACTTCAACATGTTGAAATTGAAGAATAAGTGGAGGAAATTCAAGTAGAGGAAGGTGGTGCAGTGTTCATCTCACCTCTGCCCGCTTATATCCCACCAAGGAAACCAAATGCTAAACAAGTAAAAGATGCCAAAGATGCGAAGTATGGGATGTTCACACCTTTCTTGCTCGAGGAGGTGTCATTTGAAGGAGAGATTTTAGGAAAAATCTTGTAGCTAAAATTCACAGATAATGATTTTAATGACTGGATGAAGTACCCGTAGTTCACACCGGGCTAGTACTTGTAGTAGATTCACTACCCAGATACTAGAGTGACAAGATTAGAACGAAGACAAAGGGCAAATGGGTTGGCACAGTCAGGACTGCTCAACATGTTAAATGTGCCTCACTTCCACAAAATTTCATCCAACACGACGTGTGTTAGACAATTATTGATGTTAATTCATGATGTACACCTGTGGATGGAGAATAAAATCCCCATAGACCAAATGTTGATCTGTAGGATCACAAGATTACCATACCAATGGAAAAGTTCATCAGGAAGGTCTAGGACCATCCCTTGGTAGAAATAATGAAGCAAAAGTATGGGTTGGTGAAACAAAAGAGGGGTTATAGCATAAACTCCATCAGTGACTAGGTAGTCCACTTCACAACAGATATTTTGGCTAGAAAGATTATGAGGAAGTGTCACACAAATGAAGTCTCTGGACTGGTGGTGGCTTTAGCCGTGCAGTGCACAAATGGATTCTATTATAACTAGGTTGTGTATTTATGCAAGGAATTCCTGGACGACTGTTGCGAGGTCCAGAAGAGAGGTACATCTTTCCTTTATGCCTAGTTACTATTGATCATTTCTATGTTGACATGGAAGGAATTAGAGGATACACAGTTTCCTCCGATACAAGAAGATGTCTGTGAGGTCACGAGGTATGCTTCACTATGGCATACCACTCAACCATCGCACGCACAGGAAAATAGGATATTTTTTATACTATACCATATGGATATGCATCTGCTCGTAAACTAGTAATTGTGCCTCTCGCCAAGTTTATACAAACAATACAGCCCCATGGTGAGCTTCAAGATGGATTTTCATAGATTGTACATACAGGTGTGAAGAGACGCAAAGAAGCAATGGCATGAATTTCCACATATGGTCAAAGAGGATGATCTTCTAGAAGTAGTGAAGAAATGGCCCGCATATTGGATGACTCCACTAGAGGAGGTAGAAGAGAAGACAGTGTAATAGAAGAAGAAGAACTAGACACTTCGCACCATGGCAAAGGCAATGGAAAAGATAAGGAGAAGGAAATAGAGGAAGATGAAAAGGAATAAGAACACCATGAAGAAGAACATCATGACAAAGAGGATCCTCAAGGAGGTGAGGATATGATGAAATAGATAGAGAAGGTAGAAGTAGAGAATTTTTCCGCAGAGAAAAGGAAGAGCCAAGGCAAAGCTTCCAAGTCCATAAAAAAACAAAAAGCAAATAAGTCAAAGGAGGTAACACCAATGGTTCTCATTGAGGGAGACTTGGACCAAATTGGAGACAAGTTTTAGGAGATCACAGCGGAATCTTGGAATAGGGTGGATGATCGCTATGATGAGCTTATCATAGGTGTGCAAGATAGGATTGCGGAGTTGAAGCTTTTGGCATTATCAATTAGACAACCTACACAAATACAAGAAAGGATTATAGAAGGAAATTCGATCATGCTAGCCTTGCAGTGAGGCTGACGCAAATACCTGCAGGTGCTCTACAATTCAAGTCAGCAAAAATTCAGCAGCTAGCTAACGAGTGGACACACATAAACATGAACATCACAGAAGTGCCACTACCAAGGTTACATAAGATGCATGAAGAAATTATAGAGGAATTAAAGCTAAGGGAAGAGTGCAATCGCACCTCAACATACAAGTGGAAAAGGAGTGGGTTGTACTATCACAAAAGCTTGATGAGATAATACAAGAGAGAGATAAGATAGCAAAAGAATATCAGCAGTTGAAGGACGCAGTAGAAACAACATGCAAAGGAATTCCATACATGGAGGTTTGCAAAGAGGAATCAACAAAAGAAAAGGTCGTGAAACCTGACCTTGCGATCAAGGAGCAGAAAGACAAATTTGTCACGATATAGTTTGAATACGAAGTCAAAATCAGTGAGCTATAATTGAAGTTACAGCTAGCTACACTGTAACATGTAAGAGACCAAAGGGAGGCTAACTTAAAGTCAGTCATGGTTAGCATCTCCGCATTATTGGCGGACTATAGCAAACTATTGGAAGAGACTATGCAGATTTAGACTTCACTGTAGGAAGATCCAAATATTCAGAAATTGCAGGAGGAGATGAAATAAAAGCAACAGTAGTTAGAGGAAAGTTGAGAAGTTGCAAATACATTGTCTATATCGCAGAAGCTCACAAAGATCAATGAAGCGAAGGTGTCGTAGAAGAGAATCAAAGAGTTGAAGGGGGAAGAGCAGAAATTGATAGAAAAAACTCAACATTAGTAGGACGAAGCCCTTTAACTCTCGCAAATAGTAGATGAGAAGCTTCATGAGCCTCGACAGAAAGAGGTAGCATTACTACAGAAGGATACAGAGCATGTAACATAAGGATTTTTGGAGGAAGCACATCATGAGGATAGCCAAATGACAAAAGTGCTCCAACTGTTCAACCAACCCTATAACAACATTGCAGAAAAGATCAGAGGCACAATAGCTAAGTGACTCAGGAGAAGTCATAGTTTAGTGTTGGGGGCCTATTGGGCACAGCCCAACTTGGCCAAATTTTGGGTATATTTTGGGCAAGTAACCCGAGTTTTGTGGAGCACACAATAGAAAAGATGTCGTGGAGTACGAAGTGGACCGCACAGTAGAGTAGCAGAGCACAACGAAGACCGTCCAGTAAATTCACTGCGCAGTATGGGGGCTTCACTGAGAAGCCTCTTCATTTCTGTAAAAACATATAATATTTTATAAGTTGAAGGGTTTTGGCCCATAGTCCCTTGTATTTGGAAACCATGGTATCAGGTCCATGGTAATGTAGCAATGTAAACCCTCATGTAGTTGTATATATGGGGGTGAATAATAAAGAAGGAAGGAATCATGTATTAATCGAAAACTATTTTTATGGTTATATTATCTTGATCTGTTGGCTTTGTGGGCCTTGACCCAGGTTCAACGTTAGTTAGCCAAACAAATCCCTACAGTACTGGTCCTTTCAGCATCAACCTGCGGAGCGCGGACCGAAGTCTCACCCGAAGCAGTATGAGGGGATGCTGGAACCACGTTTCTGCACCCTGAGATGGTCGTGATGTCGATTAATACCCTCTGCCCCTACTTTCATGCAGGTCACTAAGCCTTAGGACTCTATTAGTCTACCCTTTATTCTGCCCTTCAGTACCTCCGTAAAGGTGTACGATTGACCTTCGCAGCCCTAACCCATGGTCCAAGTACTTTTGCGCAGCTATGACAAGGTATTGTATAGGTTCCCAATTTATCTCAAGTGGTTTAATTATCTTATTAATCAATCAAAGTTAGCGCCATGTAAACTGATATCCTTACTTGCATTCAATTAATCGGTACAATCACATATATTTGCAGATCAAATAAACATTGTAAATTAAAGCCAAAACATAATATAAACAAATGCATTAACGGGAACTAAATACACAGGAATTGCAGAATACTTATCTTTATTGATATCTTCCAGTTTAATGCAGACTCTATCCACCCTACGCACACAGCTATAGGGGTCTGTGCACTTAGCTGTGGACTTCCACCTTAGGCCTCTGCGCACTCAGTTGTAGAGCCTCTACTTGTGCTAAGACCTGAGAACACTTAGGCTAATTTCTTCCTTCCTTAACTTAACTCTTCACTACTTAGAGCTTACTTACTTAGCTCCTTTTTATACAATCCCATGTTCCGTGGACCATGGATAGATCTTTATAGCCAACTTGACACTTTACAAAATAAAGGCGGACAACCCTTTATGGCTCTTGACACCTTCGTGCTCCATGACCACAAAATGCAGAGACTTTACAACTTTATTACAAAATTATCCCAAAACATGGGCTTTTAGCCCCAAAACTACTCTTGGGGGAACCCATTCCCAACGTGCCCCCAACACAAACATGGTGACTCTCCCTCAAGTCACTCCGTGGGTGGGGATATCTTGGCCCAAAGACCTCCCAGCTCGACCTGTATGACGGCAACCTCGGTGGTGCATTGTGCGGCCGCCTGCTTCACTTCTTATCCTTCGCACTCTCCTTGGTTGGGGTAGGTTTCGATCTAGGTGTATGTGGTGACTTGGGGACTTCATCTAGTACCTACAACCTCTAGAGAAACTCCCTTTGCCTCCATAACAACCTCTGGCACATCCTCCTCAGCTGTCACTGCTTCCGTGTCCATAGCTTTGGATCCTAGGATAAAATCAAGAACGAAATTGCGGTTGGACTTTGGAAATAGATCAAACACTGGGTAGTCAACCAATGCTTTGAGGAATGCATGGATAGTGCACGTCTGAGGGCTCGCCAACTCAATGTTCAAAATGCCAAGTGTTTTTCATTGGGCCTCCACCTGTAATTTATAGGCCATTTTGAATTCAAATCCGATCGTTCCCCCCACATTCGGTTCATTAATGTCGGATTGGCGGCAGATTTACAAGGATATTACCCATAAATTTTTTCTTAAATGTCAATCGCTCGCTCTATTTGGCCACATTCTCATCGTCAAATCATGAACAGTGACTTTAATGGTCACTTTCCCACTGCCCTGTGTGATTTCTCCCCGGGTAGCGCAGCTCACTTCATGTTGTCGCGAACCATGTGACATCTCCTCGTTCCACAAAATCCTCCAATCACGCAGTTCCCCAACCCAGGCAGTGTATTTTATAGTCCCGTGACTCCTTTCAATTTCTTGGGGCGCTAAGACGATGCTACCTTCATATAGTCATCTGATTGGATCACCGGCATATGGCTTCAATCAGTTGCCATTCACCTTTCCTAAGAAGGGATCTCCATTCAATTTAACCAACTGAACTGCTCCATCATTGGTAATCTCTTTAATGACACAGGGTCCTAGCTAGTGCATTCTAAATTTCCCTGGAAATTTATCAAAATTGTTGTCATATAACAAAACTAGAGCATTTACCTTAAAGGTGCACAGTTTAATGTGTCGATCATGTCATGCTTTTTCGCGCTGCTTTTGGACCTATTGGTCAAACCCAGCGAGAAATATTTCTTCCTCAAGATCAACAAGCTGCATGAGCCTCTCTTCCAAGGCTCCACGATCTATCATAGTTGTGAGTGTCACTATGTGCAGACTAGGTACAATGTATTCCATGGGCATCACTGCTTCAACACCATATACGAGCCTAAAGGGTGTCTACCCAGTCAACTTTTTGCATGTCATTCGATTGGCCCATAGTAATACAGGTATGCGGCAGGTCCCAATCACTTCGCTGAGCATTGCAATCCTTAGTCAGTGCTTTCTCTAGTACCTTATTGAATGCTTCCATCATCCCGTTAGCCTGTGGGTGATAAGGCGTGCTTTTTTGGTGATACACCCGAAATTCCTCCATTAGTGCATTGATCGTCTCGTTCAAAGAGTACGTATCACGATCACTCATCAAGACCTTTGGACACCCAAATCGCATCAGTAGATATTCAAAGAGAACCTTCGCGACAGTCGTGCCTGTTTACTACTTCACAGGCTATGCCTCCACCCATCGAGTCAAATACTTAGTCACAATGATAATGTACCGTGCTCATGTCTTCTTCCCTTGCGGTTGAATGGGTCCCACAAAATCTATCGCCCATTTCTTGAAAGGTTGTAATGTCATCTATGGGTTCAGAGGTAGCTCATCTCTCCATGATGGCCTACCATTCCTTTGACATATGTCGCATGCCCTGCAGTAGGCTTTGGAATCTTGATGGAGGGTTGGCCACCAGAACCTTATGCATAGAATCTTTTGCACGGTCGCTCTTCCAACATAATGGCCTCCCGCAGCACCCCCATGAGCATCTGCGAGGATACTACTTCTTTCAAACTTTGGTACATATCGTCACAATACTTCATCAGACCCCATTTTATATAGATGTCCGGTAATGACAGAAAATGCTGCCACATGCACCACTAACTCCTTTTTCTTATGGATGGTATAGCCTTTTGGGGAAGTTCTTGTCGTTAGGAAGCATATGATTTATTTGAAATTACCATCCACGACACGCACTACAAATAGTTGCACGTCAAACAATCCCTCCTCCAAATTAGTGCGTTCTTCCCCCGTTTCGATGCGCAACAAATGGTCTGGTCCCGCATTCTATCATCCAGGCTTCACAATAACTTCAAAATCATACTCCTGGAACAATAACAACCACCTACAAGTTCTACCCCCCAACACAAGCTTATTGACTAGGTATTTCAACGCAGAATGATCTATATACATCTTAAAATGCCCCCTCAGCAAATAGTGTCTAAACTTCTAGAGCACGTATACCATGGCTAATCCTTCACACTTGGTGTTGGAATAGTTCTTCTCAGCCTTGGATAACCTATTTTTTGTGAATGCTATAGGATGGTCCAATTCTCCTTCGTTGCCCTGTGTCAGTACTACTCTCAGTGCTACACATGATGCGTCTACATGTACATGAAACTCCTTCTTCCAATCCGAGAAGACTAAAATCGGTGCGATGACTATTTTTCCTTTCAGCACGTCCAATCTTTTTTGACAGTCCTCATTCCAACAGAATGTGACATCCTTTCTCAACAACTTCTCCATAGGCACTATGATCTGGGCTTAACCTTTGATAAACTTCCTATAGTACCCAGTATGTCCCAAGGTTGCACATAGCTATTTCACACTCCTCAACACCTCCATGTTAATTATCACTACGATCTTCACGGGATCTACCATCAATCCCTGTCTACATACCACATGACTCAGCAAAGTCCTAAAAGGGACACAAAACAGACATTTCTTCAGATTGAGCGCAATCTGGTACCTTTGACAGGTATCTAGCATTAAGCACAAACTTGCCACATGGCGTTTTACCAACCCAAAGACAATCCAGTCATCAAAGTACACCTCCAAAAACTTATGAATGAAGTCTTTGAATGTAGCAATGACTACGCACGAAAAAATCGTAGGCGCATTCTTCAATCTGAAAGGCATTATAGTTTACTGAAAACATCCCTATGTAGTCGCGAAGGTTGTCTTGCTTCTATCTTCAAGTGTGATTTTGATCTGATGCTACCCAGAGAACCCATCAGTGAAGGAGTACGCTTCCTAGCCACCTACATTATCCAATACCTCATCAGTGAATGAAGTTAGGAAAGGATCATGTACGCAAGCATCATTCAACTTCCTGAGAACTACGCATATCCTTATTTCATCCTTCTACTTCTTTTCTTGTACCACCATTGGGCTTACCCAATCAGATTCATCTACAGGCTCAATGATGCATGTCGCAATCATCTTATCTAACTCTAAGTGGACCTTCTCCTTATACTTCGGATTGAGATGGTAAGGTCTTTGCTTAACCAGCATCGCGTTAGGTTTTAACGTGATCTTCATAATGCCCAGATCTCCTATTATCCCCTTTAACTCTGTAAACTCGGTAGGGAACAAATATTGGTATTCGCGGAGCAATTCAGTGACCTTATCTACCATCATGTCATCCCAGTAATCTCCAATCTTCGTGAATTTGGGCTATGCCTCTATACCAATATTTACCTATTTCGTCTTTAGCAGCACAGTTATATCAAGATTATCAAATGGTGGTCCGTCAACCTTGCGGTGACCCTCGGTTTCAGGGATATTAATATTTTGTGGATCCTCATCTTCTTCTTCAGTAGTCACATTATAGCATTCCAGCGCATGGCTCAAATGAGTAGTCCAATCGGGTTGAATTAGATCCAAAGGATCCTGCGGTATCCTAAAGATTGTTGCTTTAACCTCTTGTACCGTTTTGTCAATACAGTCAAACCCATATTCAAAGCTAAACGTCATTATGAACCCTTCATGTAGAATATCCCATTCACCTGTGCCATGGCGGAGCTCTTTCTCCAAGTACCAGTTCATCGGGACGACATCTAGGGTGTGACAGAACAAGTGCACCCATTTAGATTGGGGCTCCACTCCATAGGCCTTAGCCCATTTGGCCAAGTGTGCGCACGGATCATCCTTTTCATCATATTTTTCTATCACTCATACCTTCAGCTTCCCTAAGTGTGTTCTCATCATCCTTCTACACTCGTGCCAATCATCAAAACTACCCTTGTGCGTACCCCACCATCTCACGGGCGTAGCGCTCAGTGCCCAGTCCAAAGCCTGGAAGTGTTACTTCTCTGGTACTTCCCTCTCAAATGCATCCAAAAACACATCCACATCATTCAAGCCATCATAAGTGGGTAGATTTCGTACCTCTGATGACACATAGTGTAGCGATCGAGTCATCATGTTAGAGCTCAGTGTAGTTACTTCATGTAGCTGATTCTGTCAGCGCTCTAATTCTTCATCCGAGTTTGAGGTGCAGGAATTCTCGCCATCCCATTTAATTCAGCCATTCGCTGTTGGATTCACCCAATATTGGTCTCACTCTGTTATTTTATATATGCAGTCCAAATCATCATTGCTCGTGGACTGATTCAATATAGCGTGATCCTTCAGCAGGATCTAGGGGTAATATTACACGAAGCGATTTCTTTTCACATATCATCTTTCACTTCTTTAGGTTGACAACCCCATTCATGTCAGCAGCCCAATCGATGCTAAGGAACATAGGGTAGGGGTTGTTGTCATCCACAATTTCTATCACTTCAATGTCAGCCAATGTGCTCACGCCTTCAATATCTATAGTTACTCCTTGCAGTCATCCCATGGGGATGATTTTTTGTTGATTTGTCATTCTTAACTAAATCAGAGACCACTATAGTGTGGGGCTCCCCATCCGCTTCCAAGTTTGCTTCGGAAAAACATTCGCGTCTGACCCCAGATCCAGAATAACCTGATCCATTTCATATTCTCCTATTTGCGTGGTGAGTCTCATCTCACACCCTATCCTTGCCTTATGCTTACCAATCTTTCGTACACGCGTAGTTCACCCGGAGCATTTCTGGCGCATCTATTTATAAGTTCTTGTAACCCCTTCACATCCTTGCTTTCATGCAGCAGCTTCATGTAGGTCTCTAAAAAGATCGTAAGCATAGAAGGGTCCATTTCCTAAATAGGCTTATCCCAGCTCACTGAGGTAGAAGCCTTAGCGAAGCTCTTTTTTGCTTCATGAACGTTTCGGGTGTGTACCCCAAATCAAATTCAGCCTCCTTAGTCAAAGCTTTGTGATCCCATGCACTATCTTCGAGTTGTTTCCCTTATTGTCATGCATTGCAATTCCACTTCAGAGCACTACATTCACATTTGGATCCTCTTCGCGAGGCTCAATCCTCATCATCTGTAGGTTCTGAGTCAATTGCGGTGGTAGCTCCCCTTTGTCGCATATCCTCACTATCAGTGTAGGACAGTCCTCCATCTCATGATCAAACTGAGTACAATATTTGTGCGATGGACATGTTGGGTTAGTGCATTCACGGGCATAGTTTCCTAGTCCTCCACAATTGTGACAGATCAGCTGTCCCTGACCTCTGCCAGGTCCTCCTCTGCCTCGGCCTTGTCAATGCCCCTGAAAGCCTATTCGCGCCATCCCAGTGACTAGTTCAGGGGCTAATTTTTGGCCTAAACTCTATAGGTGGGTGTTATGTCCATCATCAATTCATAACTTCAGCAGTTGTGCTCATCATGTCCTACTGACCTGCAGAAGTTGTAGAATAGTTGATGCGGTGTTTGTACAAACTTCTGCAGCAAATGACAATTATCAGTCACATGTTTCCCTGCTACCTGACATATAGCGCACCATAATGCAGGTCCCGCACTCAATCCTTGAGCTTCTAGCCTCAAAGGCATCATTCCTCCTCTTTCAATATAGTCGCAAATATCGGGTAGTGGTCTTTGTCATGCCCCTGACCTTTACATTTTAGGCACCATATCTCTTCGCGTGCCTCCGGTCGTTTTGTCCTGCTTCAAACTTTTCATTTCAAGGCAAATATTTTTCAACTATGTATGGATCTGCTGAACCCCCAGATTCGGATCTTGCATCGGTGTTTCATGTAGTCTTACTACAATTTTCAAGGCCTCTGCCTATGTCATAATCTTCTGTTGTGACAGTGCAATGGTTAGGTGAGGTAGGAGCAAAGCCACAAACCACTCACAGTGTTGTCCATCTGTTAAGTTCATATTAGCTTCGCAGATTTTACACTTCAATCTTTGGTCCAATTCCCAAGGTGTCTCACCTAGCTTCATCGTGATTTTCTTGAACCCCACAATCAACTGCACCTCAAATTTAGGCCTATTGAACTCTTTATTCAGTGTGGTATGGATCTCTACCAACCCAGTGTTTGGGTTATCATTAGAGTACTTAATGTACCAAGTTAGTGCACGATCCTATAAAGCACTAACCAACGTTTCCTTCCTCATGTGATCATTTGTAACTCCCTAAGCGTCCCATACAGATTTTACGATGAACCAGAACTGGTCCAGGTCCTCATTTCCCAAGCCCTTAAACAAAGGTAGCTTCATTGAATTCACCATGTTGAACTGTGGTGGAGGTGGTGGTGGTGTGGGCGAAGTCGCAGGAGCAATGGTGGTGAAGGTGGAGGTGGTAGTCGCAAGAACCCTCATTTTATCAACTGAACTACACTTCATGGAGAAGCCTGTGCTAATCCCTCTTCATCACTCAAAGGAGGTGAAATCAGTGGGATATATTTGGGACCCTTCCTTTCTTCATTCATATAAGTCTTTCCAATTCGCGTAGCTTCGAACATCAAGGTAGCTGCATAACTTGTTTTTCGTGTAATAACATCTTAATCCAAGTATTTAAAGACTTCAAGTACTTACCTCGCAAACCTTTGAAAAAGCGTCGCTCCACCTTGCTATAACTGACTGAGATATCAACCACAAATTCAGTCACAAATCCTCCTATGATACGATCGAGCCAATGATCGACAGCACGACTGATCTTATCCTTAGAAGCTTCTAGTTTCTGTACTAGTTCTGGGGTCCAGACAATAGGACCATCCAGCCTCTGCTTTCCTTGGCTATCCACTAGCTTCACGATCCACTCATATAACTCAACTGGAAAGGAACAGAAAAAGATCTCGTGGATTTCTGTATACAGTTACCTGTCTAACCACTATTCCTTTTTTAGCCGTGGGTTTCTATTCTCCTACGCCGCGAATTCATGGATCTTTCTATCCAACCAGCCCTCAATCTCTTTCTTACTTGGATTCCAATGATACAACATCACACATCTCTCATGCAAATTATGTTCCTGGCAACGGAACCATTTGTTGGTTTTGTGGGCCCTGACCCAGGTTCAACGTTAGTTAGCCAAACAAATCCCTACACTACTGGCCCTTTCGGCATTAGCCCATGGAGCACGCACCGAAGTCTCACCCGAAGCAGTATGGGGGGATGTTGGAACCAAGTTTCCGCACCTTGAGATGGTCGTGATGTCGGTTTATACCCTCTGCCCCTACTTTCACACAGGTCGCTAAGACTTAGGGCTTTGCCAGTCTACCCTTTATTCTGCCCTTCAGTACCTCTACGAAGGTGTATGATTGACCTTCGCGCAACCATAACCCGTGCTCTAGGTACTTTCGTGCAACTATGACAAGTTATTGTATAGGTTCCCAAGCTATCTCAAGTGTTTTACTTATCTTATTAATCAATCACAGTTAGCGTTGCGTAAACTGATATCCTTACTCGCATTCAATTAACTGGTACAATCACATATATTCGCGCATCAAATAAACATTGTAAATTAAACCCAAAATGTAATATAAACAGATGTATTAACAGGAAATGAATACATAGGAATTGCAGAACACTTCTCTTTATTGATATCTTTTAGTTTAATACAGAGTATATCCGCCCTGCACACACTGCTGCAGGGGTCCGCGCACTCAACTGCGGACTTCCACCCTAGGCCTCTGCATACTTAGTTGCAGAGCCTCTACCTACACTAAGACCCAAGAAAACTTAGGCTACTTTCTTCCTTCCTTAACTTAGCCCTTCACTACTTAGAGATTACTTACTTAGCTTCTTTTTATACAATCCCATGGTCTGTGGACCATGGCTAGATCTTTACAACCAACTTAACACTTTACAAAATAAGGGCGAACAACCCTTTATGACTCTTGACACCTTTACACTCTGTGTCTATAAAATGTGGATACTTTACAAATTTATTACAAAATTATCCCAAAACATGGGCTTTTAGCCCAAAACTACTCTTGGGGGAACCCGTTCCCAACATGATCTATACTTTGGAGAAAGGGCAAGGCTCCATAATTGTGTGCATGGAGGGCTGGGTCTGTAGCTTAGTGCGCAAACACCCTGCAGCTATGTGTGTAGGGAAGAACTATTTTTTGTACAAATTCTATATTATAGGAAATATTTCTTATGGACATAGTCCCACAATGGGATGAACCAAGGTAAAATTTGTGTCTACATGTGTTTATTTGCTTAATATCTACACTTTATTTCAGGACTGTGAAGTTTATGGATGTTTATGTTATGCTTAATTGATGAATGTAATTCTACGAAGTAATATATAAGTGTGAAGTAATTTATGTATGCGAAGTAATTCATAAGTATTAAAACATAAATAAAATACAAAGTGCCACATCGCAGCATCCCTCAGGCTACAGAAACCTGGTTCTGCAACCTCCCATAATCACTTTAGGTGAGACTGTGATCTATTTGCAGGTCAATACCGAGAGGGCCAACGATTGAGGGTTTTGTTGGTGCATTGTAAACTCTGAACCTAGGTCAACCCAACCTAAGCCAACAAATGATTATGTTGCCATGACTGGGATCTGTTTGAGGGATTTTTATGTGGCGTCCATTGAAAAAAAAATTCATTATTGGGTAGAATAGAAGTAACGAGAATTTGTAGAACAAGAGAATAGGAACCCTCGTTTGAGAACTAGAAGGTGGTTGGAGAAATATATTTTCGAAGATCAATATGAAATATTCTTCAGCTCGTTCCATGTGGAGATATATGAGTGGATATAAAGGTTGACTTAGCGAGAAGCCTGCTTTAAAGGAGACAAACCTAAATGGAATCTTGAATTAATAGAATGACTCAAAAACACGGACAACAAGATTTGGAGCGCTATTGACTTTTGGATTGACAACATCTTGGGAGGATTCATTACTGAGTTCACGGCAGACTTGATTGTGTCTTATAGCGAAGCAGAATGATTTTTTTTCAAAGGAATGCAAGGTAAATTCTTAAATTCTATGAACCTTTGGATTAAAATGCTTTTGTGTGAAAAGGGGATTTTACGAATGTAGTCAAATTACTAGTTACTTATGTTTGGAAGAAGATCCAAAGAAGAAACTAGAACAATGCGAACTAGAAAAAGATATAGAATAGACACTAGAAAGAGATCTTGTGGCCAAGATCCAAAGACTTCTATAGAAGCTGACTATAGCCCTCCGTTAAGTGATTCTGAAAGTGAATAAAATTGTCCTGAGAACCCTAAAGTAACCCCGTAGTATTCACCCTTCCAACGTGAAATTTTGTCGAAGCCAGAATCAAGTAGTAATCAGGGTGATTTTGGTTTTCCCCACCCTGCCCCCACCCCTCATCCCCCCTTACAAATCCCCTCCCCCACGTACGAGAAATGGTCGAGATATAAAGTTACACGTTTTTAAAGAGACAAGATCAGAGGATCTAGAGCGATTTAGGTTCTTATGCGAAGTAGTATGGATAGTGAAGTAGGTCCATTGTGAAAACATGAAGAAAGCGCAGCTTGTTACAACATTTCAGGATAGAGAATTGACATGGTACATGAAATGCTCAGGAAATCAGAACAAACCATTTGCATACATTAAAACAATGTTGATAAAAGAATTCAAGAAACCGAAGTATGGGTCACAGTCCATCACAAAACTAAAAGAAATAAAAAAAATCCTATTGAGTCTATGTGGGAATTTGATCAAAGATTCAAGATATTATTGGATTAGGTGAGGTTTGAAATAGTTCTGCAGCAACATAAAGAGTGGTTTATAGTTGTGTTGCTTCCACATATAAGATTTCCTTTGTCACAACAAAATATAGAAACTCGAGCTGAAGCCTTAGAACTTGCAACGAAGTTAGAAGCCTCGCCAATAAGGGATACCAATACAAGTATGCAGTAATCTAGAGTCAACTGGAATATTTGACTCTACAGATACACGATATGAAAAAAGGTAAAGAAGTTCAAGAAGAAGTATGGTGTACAAAGTGTATAGGAGAAGGCCATTCTAAGGAACAATTTCCTCTCTTCAGAAACTACATGGCTAGTGAAGCACTGAACCCTTTGAATCCTAGATCTAGCTTATGGTGCAAGATATGTAAAACTAGAGGCGAACATCATGTTGAAGATTGTTATCTATTGCAAAAATATGTGCAGATTGCAAGGAACTTGTATTACAAGTTCTGCAAATTAATGGGGCATGATGAAAACAATTGTCGAGCTTATGAACTAATGATGGATCAAAGTGCTAAAGCATATAGGATGCAAGTCATAGAAAATGGACACGAGGAACATGGACAACACATTGTTCATGGTGGTTATCAAGGTCGAGGTGGAGGTACAGGTCGAGGTGGTGGAGCTGGTCAAGGACGAGGAAATATTATCTGCTATAACTATAGCCAAGCAGGACACTTTGCGAGAGACTGTCAGAAACCTACCACAACATGTAAGTATTGCAAATATTTTGATCATGTAATTGAAGAATGTTTGGTACTTATGGAAAAAATACAAGAAAAGAGGAACCAGTGGTCAACACAAAACATCCAAATGATGACTGCAAAACCAAGCACTGATGAACCTCACATAAATTTTGTAACAAGAAATGGAGTTGTGACTGGAAATGATAAAGCATATGGAAAGAAGGAAATTGAATATACATGGGTTAGAAATACTACTGAAAAATCCCATAGGTTTGATATTCAAAGGGAAAAGCAAGTCTTTATGGAAGTGAAGCAAAACTTTATGGATGCAGGAGCTTCGACATCTAGTGCGCAGCAAAATTAGAATAATAGATGTGATCTATCATCTTCGACACAAGGCCAAGCTCTGACAATACAGGAACAAGATCAAACATATCAGGTAGATACTTTAAAATATTTTTTCAAACTTGTATGAAATTATTGCGAGATCAAAGAGTTGCAGAAGGACTTCAGGAATTCTTAAATTCCTGCACAATTAATTTGGAAGTACAATGGAATGAGATGCACGAAGTTAACAATTTACATAGACAAAAGAGAACTAGGAAAGAAATGAGGCTTAGTGCATAAATATGAGAACATGACATGGACAAAGTTATTTTAGATATGTGATATGAAGCTAATGTCCTAACAAAGCAAACATGGGAATTAATGGGTAAGATGAAGTTGCAATGGTCACCTATTCAGCTAAGAATGGAAAACCAACAAAATATTGTTCCTCTAGGAAGATTATCAGGCATTATAGTAGATATTGAAGGGGTGCGCACTACTATTGATTTTGAAGTGATAGAAATTGTGGATGAAAATAACCCCTATCCTTCACTACTTGGACTGGATTTGGAATTTTCTAACATGGCTATAATAAACTTAAATAAGAGGCAAATCATGTTTGAAAGAAACAATATGAGAGTCATTGTTCCATTAGATCCATCAGATGGAGCAAGGTATATTGAACCAGTTGAAGGAGAATACAATGCAATAGACATAGATAACATTTATTAGATAACAAACAAAGAAGAAGAATGTATTAATCCCACTACATATGGAAAATTAGGATAGGAACAAGACAGTTCCTTCACTTCAGATTCAGAAGAAGAACTGGAAAATTGTCAAAACAGGTTACATGAAGTGTCTACAAGGCGATGTGCAAAAATTACTAAAGCAGATTGTTGTATGGAAACTGAGGTATGTGACTTACCTTTTTATGATGGTTTTGGTAATATAAATACTTTACTTAAAGAATATGAAGAGCAGGTACCAGAGTGTCAAAGATTGTTAGCTCTAGATCTAGCATTAAGAGCTACTCTTGCCAGATGGTGGGGTACACATAAGACCAATATAGAAATTTGGTGTCGAATGTTGATATGGATAAGGTTTGGTCATGTAGAAATAGAATTGGCGGGTAAATATGATGGTAAAACTAACCCTGGAGAGCATATCCAACTTTGTATGACAACATGAAGGAGATTCCACAAGAAGAATAGGTGCATGGGTTCATCCACACATTGGAGACAATTCCTCAAAACTGGTACTTCGAAACATAACTTTGACATGGTACTGTGAGTTGGGAAGAGATGGTTTATGGGTTCATATTGACATTTATCTTTGAAGATGATTGTCCATATATAGATTCAGCCATTTAGATAGTTTAAAAGAAGATTTTTGAGAACGAAATTCCACTCACTTGGCAGCCTAATTGGGTTGTGCAACTACATAATGTATTGGAATGCTACAACATCACTGCAGAAGAATATGAAGACCCTCACATTATTGACATAGCATAATCTTGAGGCTACCGTGAATTGAATGGACCTAAATTAGAAATTTCTGATATAACAAAGCCACGAAGCCATTAAAGACAAGGAAGGTGAATAGAGGGTTAGAAGATGAGCCAAAGTTTGCAACGATAGGAGATTACTAGGATGAAGAAATAGTCAACAAAGTGACAGATATTTTTCATGAATACCATGAGTTATTCCCCACTAAGTTCTCATATATGAAGGGCATAGTAGGAGACTTGGGAGTTATGAATATTCCTTTAAAGCCCGATGTGAAGCCTATCAAGTAGAGACCCTACAAATTGAATCCAAAATATAATGAGAAAGTAAAAGAAGAGTTAGATAAAATGATAGCAACAGGGATCATTGAACCTGTGGGGGAATCAAAATGGGTAAGTCCCATGTTGGTCCAGGAAAGGAAGGCTAAAGGAGAAATCAAGATTTGTGTGGATCTAAGGAAATTAAATGATGCGTGTGTGCATGATCCCTTCCCTACACCTTTTACAGATGAAGTGTTGGATAATGTAGGTGGACAGGAGGCCTACTCATTCATACATGGATTTTCAGTATACAATCAGATCATAATCTCACCAGAAGATCGACATAAGACTACCTTCGCTACAAAATGGGGATCATATCAATATATAGTGTTGCCTTTTGGACTGAAGAATGCCCCTGCCATATTTTCAAGAGTGGTGGTTGCAGCTTTCAAAGAATATATTCACAAGTTCTTAGAAGTATACTTGGATGATAGAACAATATTTCGATTTTTGAAGAAACATGTTGCAAGCTTAACACTGATGCTCGACACATGCAGATAGTATCAAATTTCTATGAATACTAAGAAGTGCATATTCTATGTACCTTTTGGTATATTGCTAGGACATATTGTTTGCAAGCAAGGATTGATGGTGGATCCTACAAAGATTGTTATTATTGTGAATTTACCCCCACCAAAAACAGTGAGACAGCTTCATACCACTTTAGGACATACAGGATATTACAGAAAATTTATCAAAGGATATGCATAGATTATTTCACCTGTGGAAAAATTGCTTAAGAAAGATGTTACTTTCCTTTTGAACAAAGAATGTCAATAAAGCCTCGATACACTAAAAGAAAAGATGGAAACCGATCCTATATTGCTATTTATAGATTGGAATAAGGAATTTCATGTTCATGTGGATGCTTCATACATAGCTTTAGGAGTGGTGTTGGCACAGCCTAGTGCAGTAGAAATCGATCACCCTATATCTTTTGCAAGTAGGAAAATGTCTAAAGCAAAAAAGAACTATACAACTACAAAAAGAGAAGTACTAGCTATGGTATATTCTTTGCATAAATCTATACATTATTGTTGGGATCACATTTTAAAATGTTCACAGAACGCTATGCACTAAAGTACTTGGTTAATAAGCCTGGTTTAGGTGAAAAAAATTGTAGATGGCTATTATTATTTCAGGATTATGATTTTGAAATTGTTGTTAAACCAGGAAGACTAAATGTTGGACTTGATCATTTGTCAAGGTTAGATATAGGAGAAGAACAAATGAATATAGAGGATAATCTTCCTGATGTGTAGCTATTGCAATCAAGATAGCAAATGATCACTTCACTGATATTATTCAGTTCTTAACCACAAGGATGGCTCCTTCATAATACACTACGCAACATATTTTTCACTGATAGAAAGACATTTGCCTAAAATGGGACCGCATGAAATAATGCGCAGGTATGTTCCCAAGCATGAAAGGCAGATAATTTTAACTGAAGCTCATAGTTTCTCAGTTGGTGGAAATTATGCAGGGAAAGCTACTACGCAGAAAATTTTAAGAGTGGGACTATGTTGGCCTACACTACACAAATATGCAAAAGAGTATTGTCAATATTGTGATATCTGTCAAAGAACAGGAAAACCTTCAAGTAGAGATGAGATTCCACTAGTGCCACAAGTAACTTTGCAGCCTTTTGACAAATGGGCTATTGATTTTGTCAGACTTATCAATCCACTAGGGAAAAGGACTGGTGTGAGGTATATAAACAATACAATTTATTATTTGAAAAGGTGGGTTGAAGCACAGCAAGTGAAGGATTTCAACACAAAAGCTATTGCGAAGTTCATCTTTGAATACATATTATCTAGATTTGGGTGCCGAAAGATATTGATGAATGACCAAGGGTCCCATTTCTTTAATAATACCATTAGAGCATTAACTGAGGAATTTCAAGTTTACCACCAAAGAGCACTCCTTATCATCCTCAGGCAAACCAAACTATGGAGGCATTCAATAAATTTTTGGAGAATGCACTAACCAAGATATATAATGTGAATAGGGATGATTGGGATCTTAGAATTCCAGCAGTATAATGGGCTTATAGGACTACATGAAAAAAGTTGAAAGGTCAGATACCCTTTAGGTTGGTTTATGGGCAAGAAGTTATGATTCCCATGGAATACATTGTCCCTAGCCAAAGAATTACAGCTTTTACAAATATGGAAAACCACAACATAATGGAATAAAGGATGTCATAGTTACTTGCTCTGGAAGACGACATGTTTGTAGCAGGATTTCATCAACAAGTGTAGAAAGCAAGAGAAAAGGCTTGGCATGACAGGGAAATTAAGAAAAAGAAGTTTCACGTAGGAGATCTTGTTCTCCTCTATGACAGTAAGTTTGTGAAATTTCCAAGGAAATTCAAAACACATTGGTTAGGCCCATATGTTATTAAGAATATTAGTGATGGAAGCACAGTGCAGTTAGTGAAGTTAAATGGAGAATTAATTCAAGGACAAGTGAATGGCAGTAAATTGAAGTTGTACAAGGACAACCTTGTCCCTACAACTTCACCCTAAAGAAGAAAGAAGGAAAGTCTAAGTGTCACATGCAGTTGAAAGTGGACACTAGACTATAAACTATGTTGTAGAGAGAACTTTGACGAAAAAAGTACTTCGCTACAATCAAGAATATGCCAAAGTTCGCAGGAATCCCCGTTGTAAGATAGAGGTGCGCTACAATAGGGGATGTGTTGAACTTCATCAAAAAAGTAGAAATATGACTGTTAAAAGGGAAAAGACAAGCATCAAGTTGCATTTAAGATGGCAGTTGGCAGAATTTAACAATAGATACGCATTTAATGATGAAATATGAACAGAATCGAGACAAAATTAAATCTAATGATGAGGTCTGAAGGGAGGAATTGTCATAAATAGCCAACTCCCACTCAGATAAATAAATTTACTAATCGAGAGTTTGAGACAGTAATAGTGCGAAGTAGTTGCAAAGGTTTCTTGCATGAATATCTTGTCCATTGAAGAATTTGTGTGAATATTTAACGATAAAGGTATAGAAGGAGTTATGGAAGTAGTCACCACAGCAATAGTTGATACATCCGCAGCATCACCAATTGCACCACCTGTAGCAGCAACACCCTCAGTAGCAGCACCACCACCATAGAAGTCGCAGACATTGTCGAGGTAGAAGTAACCCAAGGAAGTAAAAACCAAGAAAAAGAATGACAAGAAGCCTTCCAAACCTGTAAAGCCTCAGAAGAAACCTCAATAAGTCGACATTGAATAAGAAGTGGATGTAGGTTTTAACCCCATATAGAAATTACCTGCATACGAATTCTAAAACACAGAAAATAAACAATGTGAGAGCATAACACATAAAATACATATACACAGATATTTTCCCCTGGATCCCAAAACCAGGACTACCAACTTGATTTTTCATTATGTTCCTTTCAATGTTACAATACATATTTATACATGTTGAAGCATCCAATGCCATGGACCAAAAACCATCATGTCCAAAACCATGGACCGAAAACCATTGTGTCCAAAATCATGGACCAAAAACCATTGCGTCCAAAACCATGTGCGAAAATCATGCACAAAACCATAGGTAGGTCTACCCAACCTAACATAGGGTCCAAAAACAAAACTTTCTAGGGTGTCACCCCGGACCCCATAGAGTGGGGTTACCTACACCCCTCAAACCCCCTGTGACCCCCCCTCCCCCACTACCCATTAGGCGCAACGAAGGGGGGGCTCCACCCCCCTTCTAACCCCCCGGTTAACTACATGGGTTGGTTGTGGAAAGAATATAACATGGCCCAACATTCTCCCACTTGTTGTTTTATTTCCACAAGGGGCCACAAGAGAGCTTATCATTTATCTAGCCCTGCAAAACCCATTGTTTCTCTACACCAAGAGAACTTCTAAGAGCTCACAGATTTTGTCAATGCATCTGCAGTATTCTTCAAAGTGTCCACCTTTACCAGCAACACCTTTTTGTCTTCTATCATATCCCTCACAAAGTGATACTGAACATCAATGTGCTTTGTCTTTGAATGATAAGCAGGGTTCTTTGCCAAGAAAATTACACTTCGGCTGTCACAGTCTATCCTTATAGCTCCCTGTACTAACCCCATACTTGAACACAATCTCTGCAACCAAACTGCTTCCTTGCTTGCATGAGTGGCTGCCATGTATTCTGCCTCTGTAGTTGATAGTGCCACTATAGCTTGTTTCTTACTCATCCAACTGACTGCACCTCCAAATAGGTTAAACACATACCCACTTGTAGATCTTCTCTGATCCAGATCTCTAGCCCAGTCTGTGTCAACAAAGCCATGAATATCCAACACTCTATCCAATCCTGGTCTTCCTTGGTAGCACAAACCATAATCACTAGTACCACGCAAATACCTGAAAACCTGCTTCACTGTTGTCCTGTGCTCCTTCCCTAGTTTTGACATAAACCTACTCAATACTCCCACTGCATGTGCAATGTCTAGTATAGTATATGCCATTGCATACATCAGGCTACCGACTACACTTGCATATGGAACATGGGACATGTCCTCTTCCTCTTCTTGTGTCTTGGGACACTGTTTAGCAGATAACTTTACACCTACAGGAATAGGAACCTTCATCGGTTTACTATC
>APFE030627488.1:0-45016 GCA_000404065.3 Pinus taeda
TGCACGTTGAAATGCTCCTCACACACTGATTGTTTCAAGCACCTAGACTCTTTTTGGCCAAGATCAATCCCATTTATTACCTTTCTCCAGGATATTGCATATACAGAACACATAGTGACAATCATCCTGCAAAATAAATAACCCTCCATTGTCATGGTCCTATTCGTTTCAAGTCAAAATTCAACACCGCCTCCAATGAGGAATTCCTATCAACATAATTTTTTTGCTTTGTGGGATTTTATTGCCCATGACAAAGTTATTATTCTCAATATTTAACCTGCACCTCCTTGCATGCTTCCCCCATGAATGAGTCACCCAACTCATGTCCTTTTGATCCCAGTCCAATATCTTTCCCCCTAATCATTTGTCTCAATGCTAGGAAATATATTAAGGTAAATTTATGACACCTTTTAAGTAGTGTGTTGCCACGCCCCCTGCCTATTGGCCAGGTGGGTGGTGAAAAATCCCTCCCACCATCCCCTTCCCCCCCCGTCTCTCCTTTCGTCACCTGGATCCAACAAACTAAATTATAACTTTATTTAAAATAATAATTATTATTATTAATGACAAGAATTAAAAAAAAAATGTTAAACATATATGGATTTTAAAAAAAAAGTGTAACAAGATTCTTAACCATGGAGATTCACCCTAACTTTATCATGAATTTTTTAAATGTGTAAACAAGTTTTGTTACAATGGAAAAAACTATAACTAATTTCATATGACACTTGTTCATATGACATAGATTTTTTAATGAATTTGATTAAAAGGGAAAAAAAAAACCATAATTATTTTGGAAATAAATCTCGGCCTTTAATTGTTGTATACTATTAAGAACATTCTAGAATATTCCATAGAGGTTAAACACATATCCTTCACCTAATAATTATTGGTAATTAAATTAAAATTCAAAAATCCCTATTGCAAAATAGGCATGCCTACCTGCATGACAAGTAATTACATTGATAAGCATTTCTATTTTTGAATAGAGCTTCAAGAAATTTGATTTAATTATCAACAAGTATTAGGTGGATGGTAGGAATGTAACCTCCATGGAATTTTCTAGGATATTCTTAGCGGTGGAGTTATCCCTTTTCTACTCCTTCAATTAAATTGATTAATTTAATGAAAGTTGTCTTATGAACCTTAATTATGGTATTTTTGGCATGTAATTTTAGTAAGCCACGCTATTGTAACAAAGCATATTTACAGGTTAAAGATCTTTAAATTATATATTACATTTTTATTATTAATAATATTAATAATTTAAAAAATAGTTATAATTTTGTTAATTTTTATGATTTTACTAAAACTTGGCAATGTGAGATGTATCATGAAGGATAAGTGTTTTGATGTCTATTTGAGTTTACTAGCCATTTCATTGATATGGCCACACTAGTTATTATGGATATCAAATACTTTGTCTTTCATGGTAAAGATTTGGTCACACACACAAACAATTTCACTTGCCAATTTTTAGAAACCTAGTAAAAATTGTTTTGCAAATTTGTGGAGATGCTAATTTAAAATAAAAAATAATATTAATATCTAGTAAGTTTCATGTATGTTTATAAAATTAAAAACCAATAACTTGGTGTCTCATCAAACTCTCGAATCCTCAAGCCTTGGAATTCCCTACTACAAACATCCACAAAATAAATAAAATTTTATAATGAAAATGAAATCCACAATGAATTCAATTGCAAATCCATTTATTTTTGCTAAGAAAAGGGAATAAATAAAAAAGAATTCAACTGAAAATACATGTAATCTTTCCAACAAAAATGAATAAATAAAATACCAATAAAAGCATAAATTGAAGCTATATTATTGGCAAGATGTGTGTTTGGCATTTCTCTTCGAAAAATGTGAATTGAAGGAGAAAATAAAACCATGTATGAAAAACACACCAAAAAAGCATTAGCAGAACATGGACAACATGGACCAAAAGAGCATAAGAAAAATGAGTGAATTGAAATTTGAAAACGCATGAACTCTCAACTAAAAAAGTCAACCAAACCTTTTCAAAAAAATGCTTGAATTAGAATATGAAAACCCATGAACTATCATTTGAAAAGAGAGTAGCAATTTTGTTTATCAATACTTGGTGTATGGTTCCAAAGTAGGTAGAGGAAAGAAATCTCTATAACAATTAAAAGGAGTAAAAAATCATAATATATACATTACTCATCATTTTTCAAGCATTTTCCTCCTTTTATATCCAGATTGGCATGCTTGTGTTCAATTGTTTGAGCCTGTGTGGTTTAATTGATGAAGTAGAGGCTGGAAATATCTATAAAAGTTAAAGGGAGTAAGGGAATCACACTATATGCATTACTACTTATCATTTTTAAGGAATTTGCATCCTTGATTTATATCCAAATTGGTATGCTTGTGTTCGATTGTTTGAGCCTATGTGGTTTGAGTTTGGATCTTTTGTGTTTAGGTCATCTTTGTGTTTGGGTCAAGTTCGACTATTTAGGTTGAGATTGTGTTTTGGTCAAGTTTGAGTCAGTCTTGTCAATGGAAAAGAGAAGGAGGTTGGTGGGAATGGAAACAAAAGAAGGGTAGTTGAGCTGTTTAATAATTTTTGGCTCTTGGAGATAAATTATATCTAGGTTCATGGAGATTAATTATCTCTTCAAAATGGTATGAATCAAATTTTATTTAATTTAAGTATTTATTGCTCATCTTTGCCCTAATGCAAGAAATAATTTCATTTCATTACCTTGTATTTCTTTGTGCGTAATAAATTATTTAACAATCTAAACGAGGAATGAATGAAGGGCTGATGTTGTAGAATAATGAATGAGCAAAAATATTGTTGGCATTGCTACTTTTCAAAGCTTACCTAGCTATATATATCCCACATCTGTCCTAAACATGGTGCTTTTGCCATATTTAAATGGATTTAAGGCTCTCCTTCCTCCTCAATAATTTCAATCCAATGTGTCCACCATTTCTATTAAATTAAATTTTCCATTCATTGCTTCAGTATGCCCGTGTACACGTGTGTGGCTCTAGCTTAACCAATTTATGGCCATGCCAAGCATCACTAGCTTTTTGTATGATTTATCATAGCATTGTGTTTGTGCATGTTATGCAAGCTTTTTGAGAAAACTAATGGATGCTTCACCACAATCTTGTCGATGACATAAATCATAGCAAGTCATATATTTATATATAATAATTTTAGCTTACATTGACTAAATTACATAACTATAATACTTAGGTATGGAAATTCAATATTTGAAGGTAATTCATTACCATGTGAACCAAATATTTAGAGACTTTAATGTAAATATCCATTATATATATTGATAATAATATGAAATGTGACAAAGTCTTTTTGGGAGTGGCCATATAAATAATAATAACAATAATTTGATTTGAAGGCCATTGTCAAGCCTAAACACCAAATTGATGTATGATATCACATTGTTTATGTGACAAAGGACATACCTTCACATAGCAATTTGTTTGCTAAATATATGAAGCTATACATACTCCCCCTCTATATTTAAGCATGTGGTCTCATATGAGTAAGAAAATGTTAACAATTAAGCCTACTCAATCTATAAACCTCCTGTTTTGATAGAAAGCTTGCAATTATGTAAATTAGCAATAGGACTACACAAATATTATAAAACAACTGTAAGGATCACAAGATTTCATGTCAAATATGGAACTCCCTTGAGATGGTTTTAGAAACACCCCAAAGGCCACATAAATATTTTTGGCATGAGCATGGGAAAAAAAATATTTTGGAAGCGTCATCTTGTATGCCATTTTAATTTCAGATCATTTTCATTTTAATGTTAAGGGTAATGTGGATGTAATATAATGATGCATATATGTATTTTTGGACATTTTCATTCAAAATTCAAAATACTTGATAAATACTACTAGTTATTATGTTCCATAATTATTGGCAGGACCTCAGAAACACCTATATGAAATTATATTATTTAAATAAATTATATTTTTATTTTATGGACTAAGTAGAGCTTAGAATGGAGTCACCTCTAAAATTGAATGGAAGAACAATTTTCCCAATAATGGGATTCTATTAATAGAATTGTACGACACTAGAATCTGTGGAGCTTAGATGCACCTAACAACTTAAGTGGAAACATTGCTTTGTTATTGCAATTTATCTTTCATTTTTATTATATAGTCAACTTAAAAAAGGGAAAAAATCAATTGAATATTGTGTATGTACCATTTTATAAACTATATTTGTGAGAGTGCGATAATTCATGTTGGACAAAATGTCAATTTTTTTTCATTTGACATGTGAAGAATAAGTATGTCATTCATTTTTATTATACTCGCTTTATTTAACATTTTGTATGGTATTAATTTACAAATTATGTTGGATAAAATTTCATTGTACATGAAGATGAAATAGTTTTGTTATCTATTTTAATTGGACAGATGAAGAATAAGTAGGTCTTTCATTTTTATTACATTACTAATTTAATGCACAACAAATAATTAATTTAATATAGTTTATGTATCATTTTACAAATTATATTAGTTCTAGAATAATATTTTTACGATTGACAAATGTTCTATATAAATTAGAATTTCATAATTCTTGTTGTATATATATATATTATATATATATATAATATAGATATATGAGATATGAAGAATAATATATACATTGGTAATAAGGTTTACATAAAATTGATTATGATACTTTTATGTTTGCTTTGTGTATGTTGAAACATTGTAAACACATTGTATCAAATGATTAATAGTAAAAATGCACCCAATAATATTTTTCTCTTAAAATGACTTATACCAATTCAATTAGAAAGCCATGTGCTTCTATGGATGAGGATTAAAATAAGACATTGATGCTATAAGGGGTGAGATGAACACTTTTTTCTTAAAAGAAGTTTCGATCCATTTATTCTTGAAAATATTTGATTGAATTAGTATTTTCCTATGGAATAATGTAATGAATGATTCATTTTCATTTGTTTAAAATATTGTATTTTATAATGGCTAAAATCTATATTATATAAAATTATACTACATAAAATATTTATTATTTAATGTGTTTATTTTTAAATATTTTTTATGGTAATTTGCATTAACAATTAAAAAAACTCCTTTGACATTATAATCTCTACTAACAAGGTCAAACATGTGAAGGTGGAAGCTTTTATGCCCAAAAAATTTACATTGTTGATATGGGGTTTTTAACATATCAACAAGATGATTTAATTACAGTAATTTAATATGTTCACTAATTAATGATGCTAATAGACATTTTTCTTAAACATATTAATTTATTAACATTAATGAAAATAAATGATAATAAATTTTCTCACTAGTCATATTATTATTGTTGTAGTAGTAATATCATGAAAAATAATTACTAATTATGTTTTTAATTTTAATTCTGTTATCAAAATTTATAATTGGCTTGTAAATGTTCAATTAAATATTAATGTTTTAAAATGAAAATGTGATTTTTTTTGTTAAAATAAAGAAAAAAGAAATTTGAATATATATCTATATATATATATAATATATATTTATATATATATATATATATATATATATCTATACTTTAATTAGATTTATACATTTTAAGAATTATATAAATATAGAAATATATCTTAATCAAATCTAAAAATACATATTATACAATTCTAAATAAGGAAACAAATATCATACAATTTCAAGTCAACAAAAAAACGAACACTCAAATATGCAAATGCAACATTAAATAAACAAACACACAATAGTAAAGAATATATTTTATATACAAATTCAAATTTAAGTTGCAAAATTAATTACAATCACAGTTCAATACAACAAACACACAATTACAATTTGGCCACATACAATACACATATTCATAAATAAACATTCACACAATCACTCACACATATATATGCAATTTCAAATAAAGAAATGTAGAGAGTACACGTTCAAATCAGCACAGCCCGCACATACAAACATTGACAAAACAAATTCTCACATGCAGGGAAAATTTTAAGAACCCCCCCTAAATTTATAAATATAATAAATGGGCGAATCGCCATGGTATATAGGAAAAATGGAAGGCGAGTTTATCAATAATATAATATGTATATATAATTTTTTGGCGAATCTCTCACCAGGCATGGAATATTTTACTCAATTATAAAATCTTGTAAGGTCTTGGTGAGTCTTTCACTAAATAATAAAACTTTGTAAAGTCCTAGCGAATTTTAGCATTGTGAACTCTCAGAATATTATATCTAACGCATATATACTTTTAAACTCATATAGAAATTTTCTTTTAAATCTCAAATAAATAAGAGAATTCACAATTATCTAGGATCCGCGAATCAGATAGATGTAAGTGTTTTATATGTAAAAGAAAATGATTATTTAAATTTCAAAAATATATTGCATTGTCATATACGTAAAGGGAAAATGATTATTTAAATTTTAAGGATACATTTTATTACTTTGGGTGAAGAATGATATATAAAATTTAAATTAATTTTTTCCTAAATAATGTTTTATAAATATGTTTGAATTTTGATTTTTTTTTCTAAACATACAAATATTATTAGGGTCAAAATTTTGTAACAGTTGGTATGTAACGTAATGTAATGTGAATGATAGAGATCTTGCGATCCATGTGGAAGCAAACATTTGAGGTGACGCTGACGGTGGTTAAAATATACCCTTATCTTGAGTATTAGATTAATCCAATTAGTTATTTCTCTTACACCCCAAAATGTTTTACCCATTCTTCTGACCCACTAATTTTTTCTCTTTGTTATCGCATCACCATAACTGAAATTTTAATTGTAAATTCAGATAATCAATATTTTCCCTTAAAATGTACTGATGTTTCAATTGTAAATTTAAATAACCAATATTTACCATGACATAAGTGATTTAATATACTTTTTTGTGATACCAACATAACTGAAATTTCAAATGTAAATTTAGATAGCCAATATTTACTATGCCATAAGCCTATTAATATATTTTTTTGTAAATTTTGTAGGATTACATCTTTATCATGTCCAACTTCTCACTACTCAAGATTTGAACGCTAGAATTACGGTTCGGTGAGACTTCACTTCCACAACCATTGCCAATTGAGCTACCTTAAATGGTGAGACTTGATTTCCATGGCCATTGCCAATTAAGCTACCCAAAGAATGAGACTTCATTTCCACAACCCAATAATATACTTATTTAATTAAAACATGTGTGTATAGCCTGACCGAATAATATATTTATTTAAATCTAACTAACCCAATAATATACTTGTTTAAATCTAACAAACAATAAGTATATACCCCACATTAACGTAACTATAGCCTGACCCCAGCCTTGGGTCTATAGCCTGGTAAATATGTATCACCGTAAATTTCAGCTCCTCACTCATGAAGTTAACTCGTTTGATGTATATCGTACAAGCAGACATGCCTCTGCATTAAAATATAAGATGTATACTGTGTCTATGAAAAGGAACCCTAAGATCGACCTTATTATTTTCTTTCGTTTACGTGATCATTTTGATATTATCATTACTGCATTGATAATATTTAAGCACTCTATACTATAACATCCTCGATGTTGAAGGTATAAAAGATGACCTCTATCTTTAGTTCGTATGTCTGATTTTTAGTGGCATTGCCATGTTTGAAGATACACAACTGATATATCTGTTTTATATGTCTATTTTTTACAGATAAATGTTTGAAGGTATACAACTGACATCTCTGTTTTATGTCTAATTTTTATAGATAAATGTTTGAAGATACACAATTGACATCTCTGTTTTATATGTCTAATTCTTATAGATATTGCATCGTTTGAACGAATAAAAAATGTAAACCAACTTATGGATGACATTAAGTAAACCAATAAAAAATGTAAACCAACTTATGGATGACATTAAGTAAACCAAACGAACATTGCCATAAAATGGTGAACTGGGAGATGAACAAGAAGGAAAGGTCCATACGTTACTGTAATTATTATTATGATTACCTTTACTGCCTTATTTATTTACAGAGAAAGGGAGCCCTATCTTTTGATTAGAATGCATATATACATATGCATTCAAATTTGTAGTGAATGTGTGTGAAATGCATGGGTAATATTAATATTCTATTCCACCTGGACACCTGGTATGATGTCCGCCTGATATCGACGGTATGAGCGGGTAGATGATGGAGGCAAAATAAAGGTGTCGCGTTCTCTGTTCCTCATCACTTGTTCAACTTCGTCTTGGTCGATCCTGTAAGCATCTTTCACCACTTCCTCTGGCATTGCCTTAAAAACCGATTGCCTTCCTGCCAGAGTCGACCGTAAAGAACTGCAATGCATACCTATTTATAGGATGAGTATAATTGCTGAACAGTAAATCATATTAGCAGCACCAGTGGTAATAATTAGGTTATAATTACAGGTCTGATGTTGTGAACGTTATCCACTCCAACCCTTCGTCTCCTGCTTCCCTGATGACTGCGTAGAATTGGGGAATGACAATGAACTGACCCTCTCTCACGCACCCATTAAACACATTCCTCCCTTCTTCTCCCACCACCTCCATTCTCCCCTCCCCTCTAGTCACGTACATTATTGCGTGTGCGTTCATCCTCCACCATGGAACAGACATTGCTCTCTGCATTCAAATGTCATTCATTTGATTTGGAAATATTAACATTATCATATATTAATATAAGTGAAGCGGATCAATAAAGGTTATTGCTTACCGAGCGCAGAAAAACCCTCTCGGCTCCTAATATTAAATACTTGAGTACAGGAAGTTTGAAGCTGTTGATTATATTCATCCGTCCCCCATCTCTTACGTAGACATCGACATTTCCTGTGGGTTGTCAGCATTGTGCCTTACACGCAGTTCACACACAAGCTCTTCCATGCCATTCTCCGTTGCAGATGAATTATATTGATGCAATCCACCATCAACATCATCCCTTTCCCTCTCCCTCTCGTAAGGAGAGTCAGATCGAGATCGAGGGACGGGTAAGCTCAGTCGTCAGCCGCGTTCAACCCTCGCAAAACGTCGTGATCGCTGATTCTGTTGAAGCCTCCTTGCGGTTTCATGATCCACGCCCAACGTTTCAGCCAAAGATCGTGTGTTAAACCCTGCAAACACATTGCTCGCACTTCCACTTCCTCTTCCTTCTTCCTCTCCCTCCTCTTCATCACCAGGGCGACCAGATGATGACCCTTGCCCAGCCAGAGGGTGGGGCTGTACATGTATACATTTTTACCCCCTCAGTCAGCCATAAAAAGAAATGAAAGAATTTATAGCATTTGTTAGTTAATTGGTTGGGATACTTACTCGGTAACTCCTGCGGCCCTGATTTTGAGGGTTGGATACGTCGGCAATGGCTATGATTTGGAGAGGCTCGTTGCCATCGTTGTAACACCAGTAGGATGCTCCTGCAAATATGGCTATTACGTCTCCTCTCCTCACTCGCCTCACTTTCTGACTTGAGTATTCTTCTTCCTCGCCCTCTTCTTCCCCTCATCTCTCTGACCTGCACCTTGATCGCCCTTGACACGAAGATCCGTCTTCTCTTCTCTGTAAGTCTCCGGAATTCACCTATTTCAAAACAATTTTATAAACAGGGAGCGAGAGCCATATACACATGAAAACAACGGAATTCATGAAAACAGCGGCTGAATACGTGAAACAGGGAGCCCTCCATTTGGAAAACATTAAGCTCCACCCTCCATTTCAAAAGAAATTTAACCTTCGCAGACCAAATCTATCTTCACAATTTCACTACCAAACTAGAAAAAACCAAACAGTAAATCAGAAATAGTGATTTTGATCTCCCAAAACCAGGAGCAAAGATCAAAATGGCGCGATTTTAAGAAAATCCGATTTCGTAAATATCAAAATGGGGCAATTTTAAGAAAATTCCATTTCGGTTAATGTATCTGCCCTGGGCGAAAATAAAAAAATAAATTAGTTTTTAAATAAAATGAGGGCTAATTATATAAAAAAGTTTTTATTATTTTAATTAAAAATTCGGCCCATTAAAATATAAAAAGCCTTAAATTTTTCCTTTGGGCGATTATTCGCCCCTAAAATTACCCTGCTCACATGTATATGCAATTTCAACAACACACAAAATACCAAATTTAAATAATAATTACAAAAAAAAAATACAATTTTAAAATTTTAAATATTAGACACAAATACAAATTCAAATAGAAAAACGCATATTATACAAATCCAAATAAGGAAACATGCATCATATAATTTCAATTCAGTACAAAAAACACACTCATATATGAAAATGAAACATTAAATAAGCAAATACACAATATGCAAAGGAAAACATACATTTTATATACAAATTCAAATTTACCCCGTGAAATTAATTACAATCACAATTCAATAAAAAAAACACACAAGTACAATTTCACACCGCATACAATACAAATATTCATAAATAAACATTCACACTATCACTCACACATAGATATGCAATTTCAAATAAAGAAACATACAGAGTACAAGTTCAAATAAACAAACACACAATATACAAATTCAACTAAACACACAACATACAATTTCAAATAACTAATTACACATCATACAATTTCAAGTCAATAAAAGAAAACACTCAAGTATGCTTATGCAACTTTAAGAAAAAATAAATAGGCAATATAAAAGTTAAAATGTACATTATATATACACTCTCAATTTCATAATTCAATACATCAAACACATGATTGAAATTTCAAATTTGATATAAATATTCATAAATAAGCATTCACACACACACGCGCGTCATTTCAATTAAATAAAGATACAAACACACAATATACAATTTCGTGTTGAAATACAAAAGAAAATAATCGTTGTAAAAACCACTCACATATAGGTGCAAAACAATATAAAAAGCTTTAAAAAAAAATGAAAAGAAAAAAAAAAACAAATATGAATGGTTTTTAAGTATGGGGATTACGCTGTGCATTATATTAGATATCATTTTGGGATTCAACTGTGTTAGGTAAGTCATTCACGTATGACCATTTCCATGAGAGGTAGTCGTAACTGACTAATTTGTCATGATTTTTGAATAGTTCACTTAGCACTCATTGCATCAGGTGATGCTCATAGGGGTGAAGAAGTGGGATTGAAACTAGTGAAATGAATCACATAGCATTATAATATTAGATATAATTTTTGGGATTCAACTGCGTTAAGTAATTCATTCATCTATGATCATTTCCACGAGAGGTAGTCGTCACTGACTAATTTCTCATGTTTTTTGAATAGTTCACTTACCACTCTTTGCATCAGGTGATGCTCATAGGGGTGAAGAAGTGGGATTGAAATTAGTGAAATGAATCACATAGCGTCAATCATCACTTTCAGGGCTTGCACCTGGTAACCAGGACTTCCCGAGAGGTCATCCATCCCAGATCGCCTCTCGCTCAAGCGCGCTTAACCGTGGAGTTTTTCCCACAATCAAGCCCAATTAGCTTGCTACCCCATTTGCAAAACCTTAGCAAATATTGTGCCTCATGAACCATTCAAGTAGAGTTCCCTTCGCTCTTTTGAATTAAGTATTGGGGGTTTTCGCAGTGCATTTTATTAGATATCATTTTTGAGATTCAACTGCGTTAAGTAAGTCATTCATCTATTACCATTTCCATCTACCTCTCATGGAAATGGTCATAGATGAATGACTTACTTAACGCAATTGAATCCCAAAAATGATATCTAATATAATGCACTGTGAAAGCCCCAATACTTAATTCAAAAGAGGGAAGGGAACTCTACTTGAATAGTTCATGGGGCACAATACTTGCTAAGGTTTTGCAAATGGGGTAGCAAAATAAGTGGGCTTGATTGTGTGGAAAACTCCATAGTTAAGCGTGCTTGAGTGAGAGGCGATCTAGGATGGGTGACCTCTCGGGAAGTCCTAGTTACCGGGTGCAAACCCCGGAAGTGATGTTTGACGTTATGTGATTCATTTCACTAGTTTCAATCCCACTTCTTCACCCCTGTGAGCATCACCCGATGCAATGAGTGTAAAGTGAACTATCCAAAAATCATGAGAAATTAGTTAGTTACGACTACCCCTCATGGAAATGGTCATAGATGAATGAATTACTTAATGTAGTGGAAACCCAAAAATGATATTTGATTTTAATTGTTGATTTTTTATTTTTATTTTTTTTTAAACATATTTTTGGTTTTTTAGGTTTTTTTTTAAATGTTCTTAATCTTTTAATTTAGTAGTTTTTTTTCTTAATTTTTTTTTTTTTATTTTTTTTTGATTATTTTTTAGTTTGGTTATTTTTTTTAAGTTTCTGTTAATGCTTTTTATAAATTTCCATTTTAACCTTACTTAAGATTTCATAGTCATTTTTTATTTTGTATTTTTTTTTTCCAATTTTTTTATGGTTTACGAGATTAAAAAAATGTGTTTTTTTTTTGAAAAATATGTTTTTCTGATTATTTACTTCTTTATATATATTTTTTTAAAATTTTTAATTTCTTTATCTTTTTATTAGGTCAATTTGCTATTTTTTTTTTTTTTTTTTTTTTTTTAACTTTTTATGATTAATTTTCTTCTAATTTTATGTTTTGTTTTTAAATACATTTTTATTTACATTTTTCTTTTTCTTTTTTTAGTTTTTTGTTTGTTTGTTTGTTTGTTTGTTATTTTTTTGTTTTGTTTTGTTTTGTTTTTTTTTTTTGAAATTTTAATGTTTTTCAGAGTCATGATAAATTTTTTTACTCCATTATTTCAAAATGTTGAAAATTTATCCTAGGAAAAAAAAGGTGTTATTTCAGCGTCAACACTTTTCGTTTTGAGGGTGTTTTTTGCATAATTCTTGCACATAAAAATTCGGGTTTACTAGCATTTTCTAAAAATGTTGAAAATTGACCCTTCAAAAATTGTCATCATTCCAGTATCAACACTTTTCATTTTCAGGCTGTTTTTTGCACAAAAAATCATGTTCACTGCCATTTTTAAAACATGTTCAAAATTGACCCTAAAAAAAAACCACCATTCCAGTATACACACTTTTCGTTTTTAGCACTGTTTTTCATGTTTTTTCGAGTTTTTTTGGCCAGAGTCCCTGTTTTGAGTTTATAGTTCCCGTTTCAAAGTTTACACATTGTGATGGTGCTGCATCTGGCTAAGTTGAAGTTGAGGAATTTGATTTATTTGTAGATGTTTTTTGGTGTTGAGTGTTATCTGGTTGGTTTGTTGTAGATTTCCTAGATTCCTTGAAACTTTTGGGTCATTCCATCCTTAGAGTTTATTCTTAAAAGCTGAAGGAGGAGAGCACCCCACAGGGGCTTCACTGGGGAGAAATACCATCCCACATGGGTTCATATTGGGGGATTTATATTGAGGAAAGTTTGCCATAATATATTGGGGAATATATAGGGTGTAAAGGGTTTTTATATTGGCATGTATAAAAAATGGAGCTCAAAGTTAATGAAAAAATATAAAGGGGTATAAAAAATATTAATGAAAAAATGGATACCTACAATATCTAGTGGAAGTAGGGGTGTTTTAAATTGGGAAGGTGTATTGAGTTCGTATTGGTATGGGGTTAAATAATGTGATTTTTAGGGGTATTTTCCAATATGTAGTCAAATTAAGGATATTGTTTAATATCCCATGAATGCACGTGATAGGTCATAGGTTCATTGAGTGAAGCCCCTAGGGAGCGCCCTTGAAAAGAAGGGCAGACATATTGAAGATGAACTGACTATTAACAAAGTCTACAATGGAAAGTCATATTTTCATAATTCAAAGGTTACATAAAAGTTAGGCCATTCAAGTGAAGAAGGATTTTATTCGACAAAGCACTAGTGAAATTTACTTCAACACATATGCAGGCAAATGTAACAATACCCTTCTCCATCGTGTCTATGTCTACCTTAATGAAACAACCGATTGACTTAGCCAGTTTGGATAAAATATTGGGATGAAGTAAATGAAGGGGGATATTTGGGAGCCAAACCCAATTGGGCGTGGGCAAATATGGCATAGAAAGAGGGTCAAAACAGTTAAAATATGGCTTCATGCAAATCCCAACTCAACACAAAAGCTTGGGTCCTTCATCAAATGCCCTATCATCATCTTGCAAATCCTTAAATTTCACCACAAAGAAACCTTTAGAGCAAAAGAAAAATATACATTCAATGTCTAAGTCTAATGTACCCAATTCCAAAGCACAATTATTGATGGCCAAAACCTATTGAATCGTAAAATAACAACGTGCAACCCAAAATCCATGCTAGATTCAGAGCAAATATGGTGATCTACTTTAATAGTTGGGATATCATCTTCTTGATCCATAATGAAAGTAGTCCCTAAGAGTTCTTTATGTGTCGAAGGACTAGGCCCTAGCTTGAGAGCATCCTTAAAGGACTTGGAGTTAGACACAAAAGGTGCCCCCCTGTCTATGGCACCAATGTTTAAGCTTTCAACGAGAATATTGAAGCGTCTTTGGGCAGTCTCTATTAGCCTTTCACATTGCTCTCTAAAGTCTGGTATGTTGGAAAGCAATGATCCAATGGCAATGGAGGGTACTTGACCACTAGAGAGGGATGTTGCAAAATGGAAAAGGGCAACAAAATTCCTGTTCAAACTGTTGATAGGGCGTATAGATCTTCTGTTGCATCGTTTAGATGTTATGGAGAGCGACAGAGCAATGAATGTCGTGCTAATGGAAACAAAGTTTGAGGGACTCGAGGAAAGCAAGAAGATGAAATTTATTAAGCTAGAGACAAGGTTGATTTCTTGTAGCTCTAATTTAGTCAATGACTTTCTCTTTGCTTCTGTTTATGAGATATTGGTAGATAAATTGGGTCCTGACACCATGGAGATGCAGGCACAAGCTGGAGTGGCTATGACATTTGGAGGAATGAGCAAAGAAAAAGTTGCTAACTATGTGGAAGAGGATGAAGCTGGACCTTTCGACCCTACATAAGTTTAATTTTTATGTATTACCAAGTTCTTTTTGTTTCTGGGTTAATTCTTTAGAGTGTATTGTAGATATCAGTGCAAAATTCTAGTATATAAAGCTTGTAGAGGCAACAAGACCCTCCTATGGATATATTAGAACATGGAAGTTGTTGAACTTACAAAATTATGTTTTGATATTTTGTTTCTCTGTCAATGTAAATGATTCTGGCCATGTTTTCCAGATTTTATGAAATATACATACTCATCATGTTTAATATATATATGTTCATGTAATTTTAATTTTCCATTTCTTTATTTTATATTTTCAAACTAATATTTTTTTTGGTAGGTAAGCACCCACGGGGATTTGAACCAGTGACCTATCTCAGGGAGTTCTTTAACAATGCACCCATTCACCGTCAATCCAAAGCCCTGTGAGCTTATTTTCAAACTAATATTATTTAACTCCCTAATTTTTATAATTTAAATTAAAATTATATTGATATTTGTAAATTGATAATTTAATTACTATTATTTTAATTTCTATATTTTTTAATTAAATAAATAAAATAATAACGATAAAATAAATTATATATTATATAATTACTCTATAATCATTTGAGAAGATCTAGGAATATAATTCTCTCTATATTAAATAATCACATGATACATTCTTCAATGTTTTTTTGCTATCCCAGTTGAAAAAAATTCTTCAATGTTACTCTTTTTCTCTTTTTTTTTTAACACTATATTATATTCTTGGAGAAAGTCCATGCTCATAGATAAAAATAAAAAATTTGAATAATGAACTATTCAAAGGAAAAATCAAATGTCCAAAGATTAAGGTGTGTCAATTCTATTTTAGAATCGAAGTCATCAAATTTATTTATTCTCTTAATTAGAATAGATAGGGTTTCAATTTTAATGACCACCCTCATCGAATTTTCATCATTTTATATATCCACCGCAAAGAGCGTTGTTTCCTCATCCTACATTTTGGGAATCTATTTACATCCTTCTTTAAATCTAAACTCTATTCATTTTTCTCATATATTTGTTCAAATGACTTCGATCCTTTGGATTTAGTTTTATAACCTTTTTCCCAAATAAGCACTTACCGGAGGATATGTACTTTACAATTATCTTATTTATTGAGACATCCAACACCATAATTGAATTTCCATAATCCAATTCTCATGTCCAAATGGATCCTTTCCTTTGAAAAATAAGATTATCTAATAAGCCTTTATTGTACTAGGTCTCCATATAAAATGGGCATATGTAAATATAATAGTGATATTTTTTCATAAGAAAGGGTTTGATTCTATTGAGATTAATAACAAAAATGTACACATTAACAATATAACCAAAGAGTCTAAGGCAAGACTATTCTATGCGAAGACTTCAAAAAGACAATAAATACGTTGATTTGATCAGTGGGAAATTGGTCCAGATTTAATGACTAAGTTATTAGATAGCAATTTAGATTCAAAAAGAAATTCTAATAGTCCTCTAGAAGAGAAGCTAGATTTAACATAACAAGAAAGTGTTAGATTTGAGATTTTTGTGATCCATAATGTAGATAAATGTCTTTCAGATTAATCACATTTTCAAGATTGGGTTGACATTTCGAACCAACTAATCTGGTTAATCCTCAGGACAAGATGAAAAAAATCATACAATATTCATGAATAAATAGTAAGGATGCATCATTGTCCAAGGTTAAAACTAGTCGTTGAAAAGGAAGATATCATAATTAAAATTCATGGTGGAGTAAGTTGGGGTTTAGACCAACCATTCCCAGCAAAAACTCCCTCGACGCCATATGTACTGATGGGTCCAACCCACGTAAACCTTCTTCCACGAATACCAATGCGGGAATAACGTGGCAGTTAATAATGAACAACAGATTTTTCCTGGATGTAAGTCGATTCGCTGACAGTTGAATTTATGGATATTGTAATTGTCCTTTGTACCCGCACAAATGATTGGTACCTCTGCCCTTAGTTGATTGCCAACTGTCCTCCCTCGGATTTCTCGTCCCATCTAGGTATGGGCAATCAAACCCTCACTTGGTCATTTGGTTTGCACATTTCGTTTGGGTCCTGTATGCTCTAAGTTCTCGGTGCTTTTCTGGAGGTTTTGACCTAGGGTTCTGTTGCTCGTTCTCTGGCTCAGGATGTTACCGAACGTTGCTCCTCCTTGTCTGGTGATAACAATGTCAACTCAGTAAGGTCCTGTTTTCCCCTGATCCGTTCTTGTTTCTGACTGTTAACTGGATGTCTGTGGTTCGCGATTGTGCCTCTACGCTTCCTGTAACAAGCGATATTAATGCCTGTGATTTCCTCTCTCTGTCTCTGTGTTTGGTTACTGGTTGGAGCTACTTCAGTTAACAGTCTTCAGGGTTCTATTCATTCCTCCTCGTTCTCGGGCAGAATATGGTATCAACTTTCCCTGGCGCCTTCGTCACTCACAAGGTATGTTCTTCCCGTTCCATGCTATCAGCATTTGCATTTCTTTCCCTCAGTTGGCTAATGTATCGGCTCCTTTTTGAGCAGGGTATTCTGGTGGAACTGCTTCGGTCTCGGCCTGCCAATATCAGGTAAATACTTATGGTTATTTGACGTTGCTCTGTTATACGCCTCATCCCTTTTCGCTATCTGTTTCTTATATTTGTGTCACTGTTTGTGATTACAGGTATGGTCCCTTGAAAGGGTTCGAGGCTTGGTGGTTCGATTGGCTACTCGAAGTGATTCGAGGCCTGGCGGTTTTGTGGTTCCAGCTTGTCACGGGTAGCAACGTTACTATGCTTTGTTTGCTTTTTTTGTTCAACGTCCGATTGGGGTCTATCATGTCTGTGTGTCAATGGCTTGTTGGGCCACTGATAGTTACAATCTCGACTATAGACTTTACAATTGCTATTTCTCTGTTTGGTGTCTGTAATTGAGTCGAGGGTTTCTAAACCCGTGTGGTATCTTGCCCCAACTTGTCAAGGAACTTGGCATGGAATTTGTAACTGTTGAACGGTTTTGGCCTTGAACTTTATATGTGAATGAATGCACAAGAAATTCTATTTTCTCTTTTGTCTAAATTTAAATGCATGAAGCTATGAATATTTGTTTGTTGTGCATACCTGGCAATGCCTGAGATTAATTACTCGCTTGTCATTTAGATTGGGTCGGGTCTTGATAATTCCGCCTGTAGGTTTCTTGTAAACTGTAAGTTGTCTTTCGTCACACGTCCTGGGAGCTCCTTCGTGTTCTGTCCAGACTTTATTCTCTCGTTGGACTAGCATAGTTTAATTTGCATATAACCATACACCTGTAAATTATATCACACACAGACCTACACTGTACATAAACATGGATACTATATTGTATAAACAAATCGAGTAATTTAGGAACGCTGGAGAGGCTAGAGTGCACCAAATTTTGTAATAATCAATTTTTCTCATTACCCAGAAAATCGAAACCCATACTGTGTTCTGTTTCACTTTTAACAACTATTAGATGACTGTTAGTTTTTCTCAACCGCTGTTGGTTATGTCTAGTTAGTTACATCAGTTTTGTTTAGAACTTTTTCTTTGTCGTTCAACATTAATATAAAGACAAAATTATTTGTTTAAAACAGTGATCCTAACTAATTATAATTTCTACTGTTCCTAATTACTGTGCATTTACGTAACTTAGACTAGTCAAAAAAAAATAAAAAAAATAAACACATTATCCCTTCAACAAATTTACTCCTCCGTCCCCTTCAGAGACCAAACATCCTTCCTGTTATGTCGTCCCGTTAGCCAGATGCTCCTGCATCAAGCTCCCGAGGTAAGAAAAAGTCATGGCTCCGTTCCATGAGCTCCTCCACAGAATAACCAACTTTCTGTATCTGCGCCACGTCGAGCCACGAACTGTCCTCGATTGGATGGTTCTTCCACTTGACGAGGTATCATAGATACTCCTTCCTACGAGTCTTCTTGGCTACCTAGGTATCGAGAATATTCTTGATCTCATGGGGCTGAACCGAAGGCATGTGCCTCATCCAAGAACTGTCTCCAACTTGGGTGTTCCATTCTGGCCATACCACACTATCGTCCTCTGAGTTGGCAGTATATGGGAACAGGTCTGCCACATTGAAAATATGTGATATTCGTATATCAGGTGGCAGCTGAAGTTCATAAGCGTTGGCTGAGAACTTGCGCAAAAGTTTACAGGGACCAATCTTTTCAAATTTCAGTTTGTTATATGCGCCTTTATGAAACCGTTCTTTGCGTAAGTGTGCAAGGACTTCGTCACCTATATTGAATTGGACTTCCTGTCACTTTAAATCTGCCTGTTGTTTGTACTTCTGCACGCTATCCTGCAGCTTTAGCTTCACCCGTTCATGTAGTTCATTCATCGCCTCCGCAAAGTCTTCTCCGTCGACACTCCTCTGCTCCAACTTTCCCAAATCTCGCAGTTCATGTATCCCTCGAGGATGCATGCCGTATAAGATTTGAAATGGACTGTGTCCGGTGATACGATTTGGCGAATCGTTATAAGCGAATTCTGCCTGAGCGAGAGCACGATCCCATAACCGTGAATTTTCCCTAGTCAAACTCCGCAACAAATTTCCCAAACTCTTGTTCACCACTTACGTTTGTCCATTAGTCTGCGGATGATATGCAGAACTGAAGTTCAACTGTGTGTCCAACTTTTTCCATAGGGTGCGCCAAAAGTGTCCTGTGAATTTTACGTCCTTGTTAGAAATAATAGATCTGGGTAGGCTGTGTAATATAACAATCTATGTGAAAAACAGGTGATCTACATGAGTGGCATCACTAGTCTTTTGACACGAAATAAATGCGCCATTTTTGAAAATCTGTCTACCACGACCATCATTGAGTCATATCCTTGCTGTGTTCTAGGCAGTCCCAAGACAAAGTCGATGATGACTGAGTCCCACGGCCTACTTGGAACAGGTAGTGGGGTGTAAAGTCCAGTATTTTGACTATGTCCCTTTGCTAGTTGGCATACTTTACACCTGTTCACATACCACTATACATCCCTGCGCATTCTGGGCCAATAATAAAAGTGTCCGAGCTGCTCCAAAGTCTTGTCTATGCCAAAATGACTGGCTAGACCCCCACTATGTTTCTCCCGTATAATATTTTCCCTCATCGAACAGTCTGGGATACATAATTGTCCTCCTCTAAATAATAGTCCTTCCTGCAAGTTGTAGTCCAACCATGGACTTGTATTTCTCAACACGGGATTTTGACAGGCTTCAAAGGCTTCCTTGAAGTCTGTGTTGGCCTGCTACAAATATTTTAAGTGTTCGAATCCCATCACTTGTATCATACTTTCTTGTAAGAGCAAAGCTCTTTTGATCAAGGCGTCTGCCACCTTATTGGCTTGCCCACTGATGTGTTTTAGCACGAAGGTGAAACTTTGCAGATACTCTACCCATTTGGCGTGCTTATGGTTCAATTTGTGCTGTTGCATTATATATTGCAGCGCTGAATTATCAGAAAATAACACAAACTCACCTCCGAGCAGGTAGTGTCTCCAATGCTTTAAAGCTTGGACCACGCCATAAAATTCCTTGTCGTACGAGGAATATTTCTGCCTGCTCTCATTCAGTTTCTCACTAAAGAATGCCACATGTTTATCTTCCTAACTGAGCACAACGCCAATGGTTGTCCGACTTGCATCGCATTGAACCTGGAAAATCTTATTAAAATCTGGTAGTCTTAAAATCAACCTCTCTGTAATCTTCCGTTTCAAGAGCTAGAAACTGTTCTCTTTTGCTTTGGTCCAACAAAAAGGCTGACTGGCCTTTTTTATGGTGTCTAGCATTGGTGCGCAGATTTCACTAAAATTTCTTATAAACTTGTGGTAAAAACTCGCCAACCCATGAAAGCTACGTACCTCAAACAATCTCTTCGTTGACGACCAATTGACGATCGCTGCGATCTTTTTTGGATCCATCTTCAATTCATTTTCTGCGACTACAAAGCCCAAATAAACTAGTTCTTTCTACAGGAAAGTACATTTCTTCAAGTTTATCAGCAGTTTGTTCTGCTGTATCTTATCTAGCACTCTTCGAACATGTTGAAGGTGCTCTTCTTTCGTTCTGCTGAAAATCAAAATATCATCAATATATACTATCACAAACTTACCGATAAACTCTTTCAACATTTCATTCATCAACCTCATAAAAGTACTAGGAGCGTTACTCAAACCGAACCGCATGACTAGCCACTCGTACAACCCTTCATTGGTCTTGAAGGTTGTTTTCCACTTGTCTCCTTCTTTAATCCTGATCTGATGATAACCACTCTTTAGATCAATCTTCGTGAAATAAGCTGTCCGACTGAGGCAATCCATCATATCGTCTATTCTGGGTAAGGGAAACCTGTATCGAATGGTAATTTTATTAATAGCTCATGAGTCCGTACACATCCGCCATTCTCCACCCTTCTTAGGCGCGAGTACTATTGGCACCGCTCAAGGGCTTAAGCTCTCTCTGATAAGCCCCTTGTCCAACAACTCTTGCACCTGTTTGCGAATCTCTTCAATATCCTTCGGGCTCATTCGATATGCTGCTTTATTTGGTAGGCTGGCTCCGGGTATGAAATTGATATGATGGCTGATGCTCCTCTTGGGAGGTAACTTGTCTGGTAAGTCATCAACTACAATGTCCTATAAGTTATCAACTACAATGTCCTTGAATTCCTCTAACATTTCCTAAACCTCCGCAGGCAATTCAGACTTTTCTGTATGTAGCAATACAATCTTAGTTCTCCTCACGACAGCATAGTTCACTTCATTCTCCTTAATCTATTTAATAAATTGTTTCCCACCTACTAATAAGACTTTTGTTCCACTTGCTTCTGTTGTGTCCTCCTCTTTGATGGGTACAAGTGTATGCTTGACTCCATCTTTCACAAATTTGTAACAATTCGTCTTCCCATCGTGTACCACCTTCCGATCATATTGCCACGGTCTTCCCAGCAGTATGTGGTACACGTCCATTGTCATGATATCGCAAACAACTTTGTCCTGGTACTTGCCAATGTGAAATTCAAACTTGCACTGTTCATCAACTAATAGCTGGTGGCCTTTTTGCAACCATGACACCTTGTAAGGTGTAGGGTGCTTAAGTCGCCTCAATCCCAGCTTCTCCACCATCTCGGTGGAAACCAAATTGTCTGTACTCCCACTGTCTATTATCAATTTACAACACTTCCCATGTGACTTGAAAACTGTTTGGAACAGTGCCTTCCGTTGGGTCTGCTCGACAGTTTCCTTGGCTGGCTTCAATAGCACCTTGTTCAGGACCAAAGCCTCTCCTGTTTTTGCCACATTTTCTACTTCTTGGGGCAATGCCTCAGCTTCCTCAGGCTGTGCAACAAATGTTCCCCTCTGGCTAACTTGCTCTGCTTCTGGGTATTCGAAGGATCTGTGCCCCCACTTATGGAACCTGTAGCACTGGAAGTTAGCTCCCCTTCCTTGGCCATTTCCTCTTCCCCGCTGATATGGCCGTCCTCCTCTCGTGCTATCTCCCTTCTCTGCTGTTCCTGAAGTCCTGGAGATGCTGCCCTCTTTGATGTTACTAGCAGTTCTCCCTCTGCCATAGGACTGTCCTCGTCCTCTACCATTTCCTCGTCCTCTCCTATTATTCTGTTTCCTGTTAATCTTTTCTTCAGCCTTTACAACACTTTGAAAGGCTTCTTCTATGTTCCGCGGAGAAAGATACTAATCTCATCCAGGATTTCCAACCTCAAACCGTTCACCTATCACGCTGTCTTCTCTGGAGTATCATTAGTTTAACTAGCCCTCAGGTTTACACGATAAAACTCTTCCGTGTATTCCTTTACGGTCATACCCTTCTGTCTTAAGTTTTGTACCCGTTAGTAAAGCTCAACCTGATAATCTTTAGGCAGGAATATGCCTTTTAGCTTTGCCACCATCTTTGGCCACTTCTTTATCGGTAGCTTGTTCATTCTCCTTCTGTCTGCCTGGACACTATCCCACCATAAGGCGACGTGTCCTTTTAATTTGGTTGCAGCAAATTTGACTATTTTGTCCTCACTAATCTCTTCGTTCTCAAAATACTTATCTAACTCGCTTATCCAGTCCAACAGAACATCTGCGGATAGATTGCCATCATAATTAGGAATTTCCGGTTTGGGTTTGCTGCTGGCTAGCAATACTGATCTCAACAGTTTTATCTCTGGGGATTCTTCATCTGATCTGTCTGTAGAAGTTACTGCCTCCTCCTCGCTATCATCTCCAAGTTCTGGGTCTCTTCTCCTTCCTGCCTCCACTACCTCTAAGCGAGCAGTAAGGGTCCTTATTTCTTCCCTCAAGCCCTCATCGGCTGCTCTACGCACACCTCTTTGACGTCCTCGTCTCTGAACCTCCATATCCCAGTTCTTCCAATTTGCCTGCTCTGATACCACTTGATGGGTCCAGCCCACGTAAACCTTCTCCCACGAATACCAATGCGGGAATAACGTGGCAGTTAATAATGAACAACAAATTTTTCTTGGATGTAAGTTGATTCGCCGGCGGTTGAATTTATGGATACTATAATTGTCCTTTGTACCCGCACAGATGATTGGTACCTCTACCCTCAGTTGATTGCCAACTGTCCTCCCTCGGATTTCTCGTCCCGTCTAGGTATGGGCGATCAAACCCTCACTTGGTCATTTGGTTTGCACATTTCGTTTGGGTCCTGTATGCTCTGTGTTCTCAGTGGTTTTTTGGAGGTTTCGACCTAGGGTTCTGTTGCTCGTTCTCTGGCTCAAGATGTTACCTGAACGTTGCTCCTCCTTGTCTGGTGATAACAATGTCGACTCGGTAAGGTCCTGTTTTCCCCTGGTCCGTTCTTGTTTCTGACCGTTAACTAGATGGTTGTGGTTCGCGATTGCGCCTTTGCGCTTCCTATAACAAGCGATATTAATGCCTGTGATTTCCTCTCTTTGTCTCTGTGTTCGGTTACTGGTTGGAGCTGCTTTAGTTGACAGTCTTCAGGGTTCTGTTCATTCCTCCTCATTCTCGAGAAGAATATGGTATCAACTTTCCCTGGCGCCTTCATCGCTCACAAGGTATGTTCTTCCCGTTCCATGCTATTAGCATTTGCATTTCTTTCCCTCAGTTGGATAATGTAGATGCTCCTTTGTGAGTAGGGTATTCTGGTGGAACTGCTTCGGTCTCGGCTTGCCAATATCAGGTAAATACTTACGGTTATTTGACGTTGCTGTGTTATACGTCTCGTCCCTTTTCACTATTCGTTGCTTATATTTGTGTCACTGTTTGTGATTGTAGGTATGGTCCCTCGAAAGGGTTCGGGGCCTAGCTGTTCGGTTGGCTATTCGAAGTGATTCGAGGCCTGGTGGTTTTGTGGTTCCAGCTTGTCACGGGTAGCAACATTACTATGCTTTGGTTGCTTTTTTTGTTCAACGTTCGGTTGGGGTCTGTCAAGTTTGTGTGTCAATGGCTTGTTGGGTCGTTGACAGTTACAGTCTCGACTGTAGACTTTACAATTGCTATTTCTCTGTCTGGTGTCTGTAATTGAGTCGAGGGTTTCTAAACCCGTGTGGTATCTTGCCCCAACTTGTCAAGGAACTTGGCACGGAATTTGTAACTGTTGAACGGTTTTGGCCTTGAACTTTATATGTGAATGAATGCACATGAAATTCTATTTTCTCTTTTGTCTAAATTTAAACGCATGAAGCTATGAATATTTGTTTGTTGTGCATACTTGGCAATGCCTGAGATTAATTACTCGCTTGTCATTTAGTTTGGGTCGGGTCTTGATAATTCTGCCTGTAGGTTTCTTGTAAACTGTAAGTTGTCTTTCGTCACACGTCCTGGGAGCTCCTTTGTGTTCTGTCCTGACTTTATTCTCTCGTTGGACCAGCGTAGTTTAATTCGCATATAACCATACCCCTGTAAATTATATCACACACACACCTACACTGTACATAAACATGGATACTATATTGTATAAACAAATTGAGTAATTTAGGAACGCTGGAGAGGCTAGAGTGCACAAAATTTTGTAATAATCATTTTTTCTCATTACCCAGAAAATCGAAACCCACACTGTGTTCTGTTCCACTTTTAACAACTGTTAGATGACTGTTAGTTTTTCTCATCCGCTGTTGGTTATGTCTGGTTAGTTACATCAGTTTTGTTCAGAACTTTTTCTTTGTCGTTCAACATTAATATAAAGACAAAATTAGCTGTTTAAAACACTGATCCTAACTAATTATAATTTCTACTGTTCCTAATTACTGTTCATTTATGTAACTTAGACAGCCTAGTCAAATAAAAATAAAAAAACAAACACATTATCCCTTCAGCAAATTTACTCCTCCGTCCCCTTCAGAGACCAATCAACCTTCCTGTTATCTAGTCCTGTCAGCCAGATGCTGCTGCATCACGTACAAACAAAAGAATCAACACTCAACTACTAGATTTTTCCCAAACAGTCCAACATCTAGACATAGACTTAACCAAATAATGCATGGTTTTTATTAGTGAGATTAGACTTATTTGGTGCCAACCAGTAAGTGTTGGAAGACAAACCAATAAGTGTTGGAAGACAAATTTAATAAATGAATTGCTTTCATGTGGAATCCATTATAGTAGTTGAAGACATAATTTGCATGGGTGTTACCTACATTATTTGAGCAAGTTGTCATTGCCTAGAAATCCGTCTCTTACGAGGTTATATCCTCCTCCATCAAATGCATATTGAGCTTATCATGGATCGACCAACATGGGGTAGGCTACATGGTTGGGTGCCCTTGCGCATGTGATGTATTGTTCTATTAAATTAAGATTACCACCTTAGATTCACAATATGAAAGGAGGTAAACTATCTTCAAAACTAAAATATTTTAAAAGTTCTCTATCATATCCATAATGGGTAAATAATTGGTTTTTTCAAAATTGGAGAACTCATTAATTCCTTCGAGTTGTTTGATTTTTAAATAATTTGATTCCCCATAAAGAATCAAATAAATCTACTTCATATTTGACCATTAAGAAAAATAAAAAATATAAGAAATGTAAGTTAGGAATTAATAAGACAAATAAGACAAACAGAGTAAAAAAACAAAAATGTGTAACAATTTAAAAACGAAACAAAAATGTGAGAGCTAAAAATATGAAAAGTTAGCAATAAAGAAGACAAAAGAGATAGAAGAAAAAAAGTTAGGTTGTTGATAAATTTATATAGTTTGAGTGAGTCTAATGGTTAAGAGCATATGTTTCTTCCTAAGAAATTATAAGTTCAAAATTAGAAGGGTAAAGTATGTATGCCCTTATAAACTTAATAATCAAATCAGAAATGGGTCCCTTGTCTCACAAATAAAAAATCTCATACACTAATTTAATATACTTGATAATCACCTTAAAATCAAGTAATAATAATAATGGTTAACCTTGATTGTGATTGTTATATAGACTTTCTACGAATTAAAAAATAAAAAATAATTAGATTCCACAATGTGTTGTTGGTGTTGAACCACTTCATCATAAAGTCTCATCCTATCCTAAAGCCTTATCCTAACCGACCTTGGATTGGTCAAGTTATGCATGTCCATCCACTATAAATTTAATTTAAAATATGACAATGATTCTTATTTTGTTTTGACATGTCCTTTTCCCGGACCACTTGATAACATTACACGATATAGGTACATGCGTGTCTAAGCTCAAATTAAATTCAAAGCAAACATGGCACCACTTTTCAAATGACATAATAATGGCAGTTATTTAAATAATGTTAAATAGTATTTTCTTTCATAACTATGAGGTCAAAAGTGGGCTCTCATTTATTATAATAATACCACTCAAACACAACCAATATTTGGTTTAAATTTAAATTATGCTTTCTCTTTGTATTCATAAGTAAACCATATCTCTCAAGTTGAAAACCAGAATCCACTTTTTCCTCAATTTAGTATATAATTAACTAACATTAATTATAATAAAATTCTCAACTAACCTAATCGTCTAGATTACAATGCAATTAAAAAATCTATAATTAACTTTTCTTATGTGCTTGAGAAAACGACATTCCTATCTTTGTCCTATGTAAATTTATTATTCTTTAGAATCAGATTCCAAATTCTCTAACAATGTTACATATTTAATGTTGTTTTTCCAGATGTAAATTTTCCAGATGTAAAAAGTATACCATTACAAGGTGAAAATGTTTTTTGTTTTTTGTTTTTTGTTTTTAAATTGGTTGAGTAAACTGAGAATATTATAATTATGTGAAAGAAAGTTTGAAATTTTTCCCTTTGTCTTAACGAATCAATGTTTGAGAAAGTGCAATGTGTCACATAGATGAGATGTCATGTGATTTATCATGACCAAACTAATTTTGAGTGCAAAACAATGTGTCATGACCAAAGTAACTTTGAGGGCGATACACTATGTATCACACTTAGAAAAATATTTAGCGTAAAGTATTTGTCTTTTGTCAATCACTAAAGAAAACAATTATCTTTCATGCAATTTTTAGAAGGAAATTTTGGCTTATGCGCATTTGCAATTTTTAAAAGGAAATTTTGACTTATGCACATCACACTAAAGTGGGTGTTGCCTTCATGTGTATCAAATTTCTTTTAGACTTCGGTGTGACATGTTGAATAAATAAGTTTTTTCTTATGTGTATCGTGAAACGTTGTGTTTTTTAGATTTATATATTCAAAGTTTTGGTGTGACATGTCATGATGGTGGAAAATTTGTTTTTTGCAATGTAGCATGGAAATAAACTTTCTTTGGTTATGTTATTTTGTAAGGTTGTAAGCTTTGTCTAGTCATGACACATCACATTGTGTAAAAGTTTCATTTCATGTCACATATTGTGATCTGTAAACTATCATGGATATTCCACTGGAAGTCACAACAGATTTGATAAAATTATATTTGAAATATGGAATTATATACTATTATAGTTTTATTAGATTTCTGAATTTGCATATTTATTGTTTTTTTTTATAGACAGAAACGGATAAGTTTTATTAATGGGCGCCAACGCATTGGCAATGAGCGGTTACAAAGCTGTTCTGGCAGAATGCTAGAAAATTAACTTTCCTTCTGAAACAGAAAATATTTATGCAGAGATTGAAGACCCCACTGAGGGAGACGATCTCCATTCGGTCATTCTCGGCTGGAGCGGAGGAAAGACCAGCGGAGAGGCATTTCTGAGACTGTCGAAGAACCCATAGATGAAAATTGGAGGGTGAGAGGTGCCTGGGGCGTGCGAGCCATCTGGAACAGAGAGCTAGAGCTTTAATAAACGATCCAGAACAATACTGAGTGCCCATGAGGCAATATCCTATGGGTGCTTCGGGAATAAGGCGATATGTGTCTACCAGAGTGCAAAGAAAGATCGCTCAGCCTTCCTACATTTGGAAGCAAATAGCAAAGGGCGAAGCTCAAGACGAGAGGCTTAGAAAGGGGGACCGACTGCAGAATTAAGGGAGTGAGCTCGGAATCTCCAAGTGAGCTTTGACAGAAAGGCGGCACAGGCAGTAGGAATCGGAGGAAAACCCAGAAGAAAAAGGTCCGGCGGCCACACGACTTAGAGAATATTACAAAGGAAGTCGACACAATTGACAGTCAACGATCTTTTACTCCGCAGAGCGCAAAGATTGGCTTCCATATCTACCTGGGAATTTAAATTCCTGGGGATATGATAGAAGGAGATCTTGTGGAATTTAGGCACCATAAGTTTGATTTTTCTGAGGATGGAAGATAGATGGAGCTGGGACGGATTCTTATTGGAATTCAACGCCTGGATAATGATCCTGGAATCCCCGAAGACGGAAATGGAAAGAAAGTTGCCTTTAATCGCTTGAGAGAGATCCTGCCACAGAGCCAGAGCCTCCGCTCTGTTGTTAGATTCCCTGCCCAGACCCCAAGCAAACCGGAACACAACAGAGCCATTCGGACTCAAGAGAACCCCACCTCCTCCTGCAATACCAGGGTTGCCTTTAGAGGCCCCGTCAAAGAAAAGACAATATTCATTCAGAGCCGATCTCCAGATAATGAACTCTTGCTCCTTCAGCCTTATTTCCCATTTGGAGAGGATGCTAGAGGAGACGATGTCACAAGCTTTTTGATTAGGGACCAGTCCATTCACCAAAGATCCTCCTCTCTGTTTAGAGCTTTCCCAGGCTTTTTGGCAGAGTTGGCTTCAAGAGTTTCCCCAGAAGAGCTTTGACTTTAGTGATGACTCTGGCCGAGTTGCAGATTTCGTTTCTAAATATTCTATTGTTCCTTTCCAGCCATAGCTTCCAGCAAACGATCTTGGGAATCCACATCCAGCAATTTTTGAGGAGTTGATTTTTGGAAAAACCAAACGGAGATAATTTGGTCCAGGATTGGAATAGATTTGGGATGTTCCTAGGGAGCTCGAACTTATCAGGGTTTAACATAAGGAATCCCTTCCAGACTTCTATCGCAAAGGGGCAGGATAAGAACAAATGATCAGCTGTTTCTTCCTCTGACTTGCAAAGAGTGCACCAAGAAGGACCTTCCATTCCTCGCCTACGGAGATTATCCCGAGTGAGAATACTTTTGTGGGCTAACGTCCAGCAGAAGAAGTCAATTTTGGGCAGAGAGGGGGAGTCCCAAATACACTTCCATTGAGCAGGATTTGGAGGAACATTTGGAATGGCCATAATACTATGGTAGCCTTCAGATGCGGTATACGAACCTGTGATAGAACCCCACCCTCGTTTGTCCTTTGCTGAAACTTTTAAAGGGGCTTTCCCTTGAAGATTGTCCAACAGAACCGAGGCTTCCCCATCCAGCCTCTGAGGGACCTCTCCCAGATGCCAGCTATCCCAAAGGCCATCCTCCGTCCAAGAGGAGATGTCCCAGAGGGTGTTCAGATTGCAAGCTTGGAGCCAGTCTTTAATGTTGGAGATTTCTTCCATCCGACTCAACGGTTGATCACCCATAATAGGATCTTCCCAGATTCTTATTTGTTTCTCGTTACCTGGGATCCAATACAGCTTATTACTGAAATGTTCCATGGCTTTAATGCAGAGTTTAAATATAGGAGACCCCTTAGAGGTTCGGGGAGGCTGGTCCAAGTATCTAAGGCGCTTCCCATGAAAATATTTTCTCCACAGGACTTTCTTGCTCCAACTTAGTTTTCCAGAGACAATGTCCCAAAGCAGCTTGGTTCCCAAAGCGAGATTTTGAGCGGCCAGATCGCGGATTTGAAGTCCTCCTTCTATAAATGGTTTTTTAATAGTGTCCCATTTTACAAGATGCAGTCTTCTTTCGTTGTTTTTCCCCCCTTCCCACAGAAAGCGCCTTAGAAGAACTTCCATTTTGTTGATGAAGGTTTTAGGGGCTAGGAGGATGGAGTGTTGATATAACGGAAGACTTGAGAGGACAACTTTCATCAGAATGATCTTCCCCGCATTATTCAGCCATGAAGCTCCCTAGGCTTGAATTCTGCTTTTAATTTTGTCCAGCAGGGGCATCCAATGGGCAACTTTAGGAGTGGTTTTGAAGATAGGGATCCCCAGGTATTTGAAGGAGTCCCATTCCCAGGACCCTTCCATACCGAGAATCCTTGCAATATCTGATAATTCCTTAACCGAGCAGTTCCAGCTGTAGATTGTGCTTTTTAGAAAGTTGATCTTGCTGCCCGATACTTCTCTGTAGATGTCCAGCTCCTTCTTGAAGGATTTAGCAGAGATTATGCTTTCCCCACCCAGCGGTAACGTATCGTCAGCAAATTGGGCATGATTTATGTCTTTGACCTGGTGAACCATGCGGAGGCCAGGGAGAATTTGAGTTTGTTGATTATGATCCAGTTGAAAGCTGAGAACTAAAGCTTGAATCGCATAAAGAAGCGAGGACAAAGGGCAACCTTATCTAAGGCCCCTAGAGGCTTGGAAAAAATCTGAGGGTCGCCCATTTACCAGCGGCGCAATCCAAGGAGAGGCAATGCAGGCTTTTATCCAGTTAATTATGGCTGAAGAAAAGCCCATTTTCTTCATCACCATAAACAAGAATTCATGCTTTGCCCTATCGAAAGCATTTGCCAAGTCAAGCTTAATCACCATTCCTTTATCCTTTCGGTGGTAGCTTGAATGTACAGCTCCTTGCACCAGCACTATGTTGTCCATAATCTTTCTCCCTTTGATGAATCCTCCTTGATTTTCAGGGATAATGATCGGCAAGATTTTCTTGAGGTGATTGGCTATGATTTTGGTGATAAGCTTGTAACTAGTGTTACACAACGAGATTGGTCTGACTCTGCTGAAATCAACAGCTCCTTTCTCTTTTGGAATCAAGGCCAGAAACGCTGAATTGATGCCGCCCCCGATATTTGTACAAGATTGAGATTTCCTGACCATTCGCAGGAGGTCATTTTTTATTATGGCCCAACAGGAAAGATAGAATCTAACAAGAAACCCATCCGGACTAGGAGCTTTTTCCGGTTCCATACTGTCCAATGCATTTTTTAGCTCATTCATGCTGATTGGAGCAGTCAGCACAGAATTGAAAGGTTCTTGAACACATTGGGGAATCAAATTCATTGGATAATCCTGGGGGTCCACTGGTGGATCATCGGGGGCAGAGTAAAGATCTTTGAAATGAGAGTGAGCTGCCTGTTTGATTTCTTCGAATTCCTTAACCACTACATTTTGGTGATGAATTTCTTTAACATATTTGAATTGCTTGCGAGCTTCAGCTTGTTTGTGGAAAAAGATAGTATTTTTGTCCCCTGCTTGTAACCAAAGAGCTCTGGATTTCTGCCTCCAGAGTTCTTCTTCTTCCCGACTTGCTTTGTGGAAATCTTTCTGCAGATCAACTTCTCTCTGAAGTAGGTCTTGGGTGATGACAAAATTTTCCATAGATAATTGATGGGCAGCGAGACTTTCCAGGGCCACCTTCCTTTTAAAGGAGGGAGATTTTAGGGTTCTAGCCCATTCCTTAAGCCTTCTTTTGAGTCCCCTCATTTTTTCTTCCCACACATAGAAGGGGGAACCTTGCACAGATCTGTTCCATGCATCTGAAACCATCTCTTGAAACCCCTCATGCTGAAGCCATAACGAACTGAATCTGAAGGGGATAGGGCCAAGGTTTTCATCCGAGGTAAGCTCAAGGATAATGGGTTTGTGATCAGAGGTGCTGTTTGGCAGAATTTTGGACGAGGCCATTAGCATGCAAGTAAGGAAAGAAGATTGGACCAGAAATCTGTCTAACTGGGCTGCAATATGGTTTGGACCCACCCTTTTGTTAGACCAGGTGAACTTCCCAGATGAGGGCTTGATATCCTCCAACTCCCATCCCAACATGAGGTCTTCGACCCATTCTCTGGCTGGGTCCCTGACCGGGGAGCCTCCCTTTTTCTCGTTTACAGCAAGAGTGACATTCATATCACCAACTATGATAATGTTTTCTGGATTGTTCAGCGAAAGATAGGACAACAACGAGTCCCAGTAGAGTTTTTTCTCAGAAGGAAGAACAAGAGCATATATATTGAACATACTTACTTGGTGGCCGGAGTCTTTATGAAGAAGCTTCGTGAGGAGCCAATGGGCTGAGCTGTCTTTTTGAATCAGGTCATAGATAGAGCTATCCCAGAAGGTTGCGATTCCACCGGAGGCACCTCTTGCACTGACGGCACATCCTATACCTTTACGCCAGAAGGATTTGCTGGCATGGAGGGGGGGAGATTCCTCCAACTTTGTCTCCTGGATGAGGAGGATTTCAGGCGAATACATTCTTACTATATCTTTTAGGGCATCTTCTTTTAGCTTGCTGCCTAATCCTCTGCAATTCCAGGAGACGTACTTCATTATTTATTGGCCTGGGAGGATGTGGCTCCTTTTGGAGCCGAGCCTTGCTTGCGCCCTGACCTAGTATTCATCATTCCTTTGAGAATTTTTTGGGAGCCTTGGAGAACATCCCGGTAGGTTTTCTCCTCTCTCAGTTTCTTCTTGGATTTCCGACCCCTGGCTGATTTGATGGGGGTGGCTTGTGAGCTCTCTGATTTGTAGGTTCTTCCTTCTGAATCTTCATCAGATTCGGAGGCCAGACTTATGTGATCTTATTTGTCTTTATTTCTTTCATTACCTCCTGAGGCTGGAGGGGAGATTGTTTCAATGCCAATTTCTTCTACTTCCTTCAGCCTATCTTTAGTTTCTTCCCGAGCCCCGATAGGTTCAGCATTCCCACCTGATGAGGTTCTAGCTTTTGGGTCTTCATTGGTCTTTGTATTGGCTTGCGGCTTTCCCATTGATCCAGAATTTTTCTTCTCTGTTGGCCTTGGGATAGCCTTGCCTCTTTTGATTTCTTTCCAACCTTCCTCGTCTTCCTTGGTCCCGGCTTGGGATTTGGGGCAATTCCGTTGGAAGTGTTCGTGTTCATGACACGTTCTGCATTTGAAAGGCAGTTTCTCGTAGTCCAGCTTTTGATAGTGATGCCATTCTCACACTGTGATTTTAATCGCTTCTGGGAGGCCAGCCTCTAAGTCAACTTCTACACAGATTCGTGCACAGGTGTATTGGCCTTTATTGTCTGCTTTGTTAATGAATCTACCCAGACCGTTCCCAATCCTTTGCAATGATTGGTAGCTCCAGCAATGGATCGGTAGATTGGGGAGCCGGACCTAGACTGGAACTTCCTTAGGGACATCTACTGATGGGTCAAAGTCCGGGATCCATTTATTTAGATACAGACCCTGATTTCCCATGAAATATGGACCATTTCTGAAGACCAGATCTCGGTCTTCTTTGGTGGTGAACTCGAATATGAAGAAACCTCTACCAACCACATAACAGATCACACTATTCTTCAGCTGAGGCCTCCAGTTGCATTGAATCCAATCATCCGTTGTTTTTGTAGATGGCCAATGCCCCATAAATTGCCCAACCAGACCTCTGTCAGCAAGGGCGAGGGCAATTTTTATCGGCTGATCTTCTTGCAAGGCAATCTCAGGCACTTCCTCCAGTTTTTTAATGAATTTTGGAATCTCAGGGGCAGGGCGTTTCTTTCCTTTCTGAGATAACAATCGACGGAAGGCTTCTTCAGACGATAGTGGAGGGGTGGGAGAGGCTTCCCCACCCTCGGGATCATCCATGGCTTCAGCAATGGAACGAGGCGTCAGATCATTCCAACAGCGTCCCTGCAAATCAAGATATCAGATCTTTGGGTCAGTACGCAGCGTAGAAGGTTCTTTTTCACCCAGCCGAGGGAAGCGGTGATGAGAACTGATCACGGGACATCCCACTCAGATGCCCAGAGGGCGAGGCCGCTGTCACGCTCACTGTAAACTAGCAGAGCGATCGCATAAACCTAGCAGAGCTCAAAACCATATTTTAAAATTGCATATTTATTGTTAATAATGTATGTATGTGAATTTAAAATTATGCAGAAAACATAGAACATTGAAAAAAATCTCGCACACACATTTGGCACATGATATGACCTAGGAAACCCTTTTGGGAGAAAAACCAAACTGGAAGGTGAGGTCACTCGCTCTCTTTCTCTGAATGAAAATATGGTTGCGAATACAAAGAAGTATGGTATGTGGCCCATGGGCTACTATAGTGCACAAATCCCCTCTATGTGCTCTACCTCCTATCCCTCTTGGCTATTTTTTCTCAGCTATGGAACAAATGCACTCGAAAGAATGAAACCCCTTTTCCTCCTAGTGGTAAGTTATAACGCAACCCAATAGCCTACTAGTGGTTATGTTTGACTACCTCAACTCTTAACCAAAGTTAAAACATAGACTCTTCTAAAGTATTCTACATCATAATCACAGGGCTAGCCACTTTTTCATGAATAATGCGGGTTGACGTGACATCCTCTCAAATTATGGTGGTAAAAACAGGAAGATTAACTTATGAGTGACATAACTTCCACATATGAACTTTGATTGATGTGATTCTTGCGTCGTTGGAAAGGTCTTTGTGTGTAGAATAGATTAAAAAAGGTGCTCACTATAGCGAAAAAGTTTGACCCCCCAAAATACATCGTTTGATGCCTCAAAACACTCCTGAAAGGTTTCAGACCCCAATTTTCCAAACAAGGTCCCGTCGGTAAAAATGGTCCTGAGAGTTGATTCCTCCACTTTTTCCACTCTAAAAGCATCGATATGGGTGACAAACAATATAATGATGCAATTTGGATCATATTTCATTGCATAAAATTTGTCTTTCATAAGACATCACAACATATTGCATCACTAAAAACTTTCCTTCTTGTGGAGATCTTGCATTTGATCATTTTTCCCCATGTGAAACATTATTTAGTTTAAATATTCCTTCATCACAACAAATGGAAAATTTATAAAAGAATTCCCTTGTGATATATTGCAACTCAAATAATTTATCTCTAGGACACAATACACCATACCAAATTTTTGCTCCATGTGATACACAAAGGAAAGAACATTTTTAAAAGGGAAATAGAAACAAGTGTGCATAGTGCACCTAAGATACTTTTGGCTACAACATATCTCATTGATCCAAATTTTTCTTTGTCATGGCATATTATAAAGTTTCCTTCCCTTGCAATATATCACATCTCCTCAAACTTTCTATCTTTGCAACACAATGCACCACACCATATTGCATTGCTTGAAAATTATTTTTTGCATATTCCAAAAATTTGCTTGCTTTCACCATTTCAAACATAATATTTCTTTGGTTACAACATATCTTATTGCTCCAAATTTTCATTTTTAGTGATGTATGACATCATGTCAATGTTTATTTGTGTGTGGCACATCACACTTTCAAAAAATTTACATCGTTGCGATAACACATATCACACCTAAAACACCTTTGGTTACAAGACATTGCATCATGTCAAAGATTCTTTCTATGCAAACAATCAAATTTCACTCCATCATGTAAAAGTACATATCACACATAAAAATTCCTATGGCAATGAAATATTGCATCCCTACAAACTTTCTTTTGTCATGACATATTGCATTTTGGAAACATTTGTTTCTATGTGGCACATTGCACTTTCCACAACTTTCCTTGCGACATATCACATTACTCTGAGCTTTCCTTTGTCACAAGAAATTACATCATGTTGAAGTATTTTTTTGTGCAACACATTGCACTTTCTCAAACTTTATTTCGTCACAATACAATGTGTAGCATACCTAAAATTCCTTTGGCTATGACATATTACATTGCTTCAAATTTTCCATTATCATGACATATCATTTCGAGGAAAAAATTGTTTTTGTGTGACACTTTGTGCTTTCCAAATTACTTCATTATGAAAAAGGAAAAGAAATTAAATGGTATTGTGTGAAGTTCTTTAAATAACATGAGGAAACCATGGAAACTTTTAGGGGCTAATATTCAAAAGTGGGCTAATTTTCAATGATTTTTCCCAAAAAAAAATTCGCCAATTTCCATTTATTCTAAAGATGATTCACCAATATTTTATAGCATAAAATTATTTTACCCTAAGAATCGCCAAAATTATATGGAATCTACCTATAAAATAATTAGAAACTCAGATATTTTTATAAATATATCAACAAACATATATAGTTTTCATATTAGACACTAGTGAGATTCGCCAAGATTTATAAACTTTAAAATAAATTTTTGTCCTTAAAATTTTCTCTAGAGGAAACTAGAATATTTTAAATCGAAAGCATGACCACTTTGTCATCTAGTAACGAGTAAGATCCATGGAAGTTTTTGGACAATGATAGTCATCACATTTGGCAATCTTGAAAAGAATTCAAGAGGAACCATGAACAATATAAATATTGATGATATCAAGTAGTTGAGTGAGTGTATTTCTTCAATCCATATGTGAAATATTATAGTGTAAATGAGCTCTTGATTTCAATATAGTTGAGTAGAAACACCATTGGAAGAGAGGTGCATCACGAGGTTTTTTGATTTCTTACATTTATTAATGATAGATATATTGGTATTTTATGGTCAGAGTTGAAGTTCCTACAACGAGGTTTGGATATAATTTTCCAAAGGAAGTTTACATTCTTACAAATTCTATAGTAGGAACATAAAAAAAAGCTCCAAAAGTGCAAACGAGAACGAAACTTTCAAAAGTTATAGTTTTAAATATATAAATAAAATTGATAATGTGATTGCACTTGTAAGTGCAAATTCAAAGTACTTTGAAAAAAGAAAAATTCTTAGGCTCATTGCTCTTGTATCCATAATTTTTCATCTCCCTCAAATAAGATGTTATCATAGAAATGTCGTGGTTCATTAGAAATGTTTGTGTGTTAAAGATTAACTATTGTTATCTAAAAGTGTCTATGCTTGAGTATAATGGTTGAATATGGTTGAATAGAGATCATAATTGCTAACTATGGTTAGTTATAGGTTGACTTTGGTTAACTTTCATTGGCTATGTGATGCAACGGGCAAGCCAAAAGGATATTTAGGTTGAAACATGGTCCGGATTTTTTTTAGTCGCTACAAAATAATTTCACAACGCTTGTTTCTAATTCATTGTCCAGTCGCTACAGAATAATTTCATAGCATCGTTCGCTATGAAATAATCTAGCAACACTTTTTAAAATTTAGTACTGTGGATTCAGGAAGGTGAGACAAATCGGGTCTCTGCAAAATCAAATTTCCACGTCCTTGAATCACTCCTCAACACAATGAATGGCTCCACTCACATTTCTTCATTAAGGTTAGCATGCTAGCTCAAATTTCACAGTCAGAAATCCAATCGAAAGGATATGACAACATTCGAAACATGGCACTCTGTTTCAACTCTTAGTTCACTGTAAATACCTCACGTTCCCACTCCTGAACACCATGGCACATTTCTCTACGGTTTGTGAGGCCATTTCAACAAGAATACACAAAATATATGAATTAACCACAACAACTAAGGCTTTAATGCTCAAATGTTTAATGCAATTCGATTGAACAAGTACTTACTTTTAAAGATAAACAACGCACATGAATAAAATTATGATTAGCAACAATTCATAAGCAGACATCAATTCAATTCAAAACTGCACCAACTTACAGTCTCATTGGCCATTCAATTATGTCATTCACATAAAAAAACATTTTCTTGTTCACACAAAAGGAAAGTACAATGATTTGCAACCTACAGGGCTGCAATTTCACAGAGAAAGCAATGAGTCCTCTCTTCTCCTCCTCTTTTTTTTTTCTTCCAGATACACGTTCTCTTTAAAAAGAAAACCAACATGTGACAACCGAGAGTCACAAGAGTTGAATCGTTTCATCTTCTCTACAAAATAAAGAAAACTAAAAGCCACATTTATCACAAAAAATAACTCATCCGCTTATTAAAAAAATAAAAAATCCTTCTAAATTAAACATTCAAAATTTCTAAACAAAGATTCCTCCCTCGAGCATTACCATGTGACCATCCCATCACATTGGCAAACTTTGTCCCTTCTTCATCAAACTTTATGCTCAGCTTATGCACCTGCATCACTGTGGTTGACCATGTTTGACTATGGTTCATGATGGTTGAGTATGGTTGACTATAATATACCATGATAATAGGGTTGACGATAGTTGATTATTGTTGATAATAGTTTACTTTGTAAATGAACTATAATAGTTCATTACAATTATTAATGATTAACTATGATTGATTGTAGATTGAATATCATTATTTTTAGTTGACTGCTTGATAATAATTGGATATGGTTAAACATGTTTAAGTGTGTCAAGGATTAACTATCCTTACCTAAAGGTGACCATGGTTGAGTATGATGGTTGAATTTAATCAAGAAAAGATCATAATGGTTTACTATGGTTGATCGTAGGTTAACTTTGGTTAATTATAATTGACTACAATATACCAACTGATACGGTTGATCATTGTTGACTATGGTTAACTATTGTTAATTTTGTTTAACTATGACTAATTATTGTTGACAATTATTGACTTTGGTTCATTATGGTCCTTAATAGCTAACTATCGTTGATTGTAGATTCAATATAGTAATCTTTGGTTGATTGTATTTGATTATAATTGAGTATGGTTAATAGTATTTAACTATTAGTTTAACATGTTTGTGTGTTGCAGATTAATTATTGTTAAGCAAAAGTGACTATGGTTGAATATGATGGTTGAATTTGGTTGAGTAAAGATCATAATGGTTAACTATTGTTGATTATAGGTTAACTTTGGTTAACAATGGTTGACTAGAGTGTGTGGTTGCATTTGATTTATGTTGGCTAACAATTGTTGGCTATAGTATGTGGTTAACTTTGGCTCAATTTTGTTTATATAACTTTTGATGAATGTTACAATGGGACAAAATTATTGATGAATATTGCAATGTGACATAAGTCAACCAAAATGAATGTCGCAACATGAAATAACCTTGGATTAATATCACAATACAAGATAATCATTGACGAACATATCAATTCAATATAAGTCAACTAAGATGAATATCATAATGCAATATAATTGTTGAAAAATGTTGCAATCCAACAAAACCCATAGGAATATTAAAATACAACATAATCCTTCATGAACATTAAAATGCAACATAGCCATTAAAAAATGCAGCGAGATGACATGACTAAATAAAAATGAATTTCATAAAGCAACATAACAAGTAAAGAATATCAAGATGAAATATAACACAAAATTTTCCATGTGTGACATCTTACATCTAGTTAAGTTTCCTACACTATAGTAATAGATTATTTTCAACCACAAGATGAGAGAAGTGTGAAAGTATTTTTTTGACACAATTATCTATGCAATTGCCTTGGACTTTCACAATCATAAGCCTTGATCCTCTTGGGAATTGTTTCTTAACCATCAAATAATAACTATGAATAAACATATCTCTTTTCTTCCAAAAATATGCTCCTATGCTATTCAATTGTGCTCAATTTATTGTAATCCAAATCTAATATAGCCTAACTCCTTGATATCCTTAATGCTCTTGAGAATCATGCATTAAAATGTTTCATGCTCACAACTAGCCAGTGAATGCTCTTCAGAGCTCAATGACCATTGAAAGTGCATTAGACGATAGAATTGCATAATGTGTATATGTGAAATTAAGACCAAAATACATCTTTGAATGAAAGAGTGATGATACTTCTACTTACAATAATTTTATGATGAAATTGTTGAAGTAAAGAATATGAGGGGCTCCATGCAACATATCGTAGCTTTCCTTGCACGTTGCTGTCTTTTCCAATGGTGTTCATTATTCATAGTCAAAAGTGGTTTTCCATTTGTACTCAAATAGGGCTTGAATTTAAATGCCCTCGATTGCATTCGTGTGTACCTTCATACTCGTTTAAAGAAATTATATTATTCATTCTATTTTTATACTCATTCTAAGGAGTTATGGAAATAGAAAGTAAAGTGGTTTATATATGGTGCATAATATTTTTTTATTACATAGAAATTTTATGTAATAATAATATTTATTGTCCAGTATAATAATAGTGTTATTGGATATATGTATGGTTAATAATATATATAAAATAATTAAGAAAATTTAGAAGCTAAGTTTTTATTAAAAATGATTATTCATTTAGGATGAAATTATTTATTTTACAAAATTTTAGAATTTATATAATTTTTATATTTTTTTCTTCAAAATTTGAGTATTTGATATAGTTGGCATTTTAATAATTAATAAGATTTGTTTAGGGTTTTAACACATTAAAATAAGGATGAACCTTTCAAGTTTTCCCTAAAAGCAAATGATTAATTACACTTTATTTTTGGCTTGCAAGTCTCCATGTTGATGTATTTTTCTTTATTTTGGTACTAACATTGTTAGTGGTTCAATGCCATGCCCTGTCTATGATGTAAATGTTATTGTGAATCCACATGCGTAATAATTTTAGCTATGTGTTGTGAATAATATCATATGCACAACAACTATGGCTGTACATGTATTGTGAAAAAAATGATACACATAACAATTGTAAGTTGTAGACGATTTATAAGGAATTAATCAGACTAAAAACTTTGTCGATCCAAAATCTTGCTTTCAATTAAAAGGCTAATCTAAATTGGATCTAATTATATCTCTTTGTAAATGTTTTGATAAGTATTAATTGTTTTGGGCAAAGTTGAGTGAATAGTCTAATAATTCATTGTAATAAGCATTTGATAGATTTTGAGCAAGGTTGAATGAATGGTCTAAAGATTCTCATGACTTGTAAGAGGAAGATGAACAATTATGATATTTGGCCTTCCAAGGTAGACCATTAAATATGAAGGCTTTGGAGAACAAGGGTATTCAATGGGGAGGAGTGAAATATAATTTGAGGGGAAATCAATAAGTAGGGTAGTAGTAAACATGAGGGACTTGAAAGAAGTCATGTTTGAAGATTGAGCATTGTCTCTAAACTAAAGAAAATGGTCTCTTTGATCCAAATCCATTTGCAATTTTCAGAGAGTAATGATACATTAGATCTTTTATTGGGAATGCATTGCTTACTCTTGTAGACATTTCCTGAGAATGAATAAAAGCCCCACCAAATGCTAGTTTTCCTATTTGAATTTCTAGGCTAAAATCTCTATCTTATGGTGTGAATTCATTGTCTTGTAATCAAGTTCTTGTAAGTGTGTTTTAGTTAAGGATTAAACTTTTGTTTATGCACTACATTATTTCACATCACCACACATACAAATTGATTCATCCTTATTTAAGACATGGCATGGGTTTTGTATTACAACAATAATGTTGGATTGTTTTGATTTTTCCATAGCATTCCACCATCGTCATTTGATATATACATATGATTAGTAGGTCCTTGTCTTATGGGAAAAACTTTAACTGTTTATTAAGATCATATGTATGTTATGAACACATGGGCCAAAATAAAGTGTTGTATGGAGTGATATCTACAACCATCATATAGGTTAGCAACATGCCTATAACCACTCTTCTCTCAACACTACTTTTATTTTTGGAACCATTGGTTGCAAAGTTGTTTTGAGGGGTTATGCCATAGTAACCTATAGTCATACACTCATTGTCCTATATGTTATAAAAGTTGGTTGTGGTCCAATCACTTGCCCTCAAGCTAGTGACTATGGGCATTTATCATAGCCACCAAGCAAATGTATCTACATTTCCTTTTTAATTGACCATTGTGTTCACTTCGCACTACACACCAAGATGTCCCTCTAATCTTTTCATGCATTCACGTAATACTCAAGCCGTAAGTGTTTAATAGATAACCAATAGAGCCCATGAGTTAGATTATTTTATGAGCACCCTCCAAGCCTATATAATTACACAAAGCCTACAACAAATTCAATGTGGGATAAAAATTGACAATAGATAAAAGGTAAGTCTTGAAGCTCTAGAATTGATCATTGTTAGAGTTTAACTTCTTGGTACAATTGTTGGGTTGAATGTCACAAACAATTGGGTGGTTATTTAGTTGGTTTGACAAAATCATGTTGTTAACATTGCAATACAATAGAGTTTTATTGTATAACCTTGAATTCATATTCTTGATGGTTATTCCATCGCTAACCGGTTTATGTTGCTTCTAGTTTACATATAGAACAAAGAACAAGAAGAATCTAAATAAATTTTAAATAAAAATCCAAATTTTTAATTTTATTCTATAAAGTGCTCATGTCGACGAAATTGATAGGCCATATTCTACAAAGAAATGTTCATTAGAGACCTTGAAATATCTACCATGGGTTTGAAAAGGGAGAAGCTAGAAGAGTAAAGAGACTTCAACAATCACATCCAAGAGGAAATTTAGTATTAGAGGTGGAAAGTAGATGGTTAGAAAACAACATACCAAACTCCATGACTTCTTCACCAACATGAGAGAAAAATTAGATAGGAAAAAATTGTAGCTCTTACAATTGGGGGAGAAATCCACTCAATTGGATAACTAGCAAGAGGATAAGTTCATTGAAATGATCGCTTAATTTTAATAAGATTTGGGAAAAAAGAAAAATGCATTGATGAAGAAGCCCCTCTTGTTGTGACTATAAAATCCAAAACCATGATGGAGTAAAGCATGATAAAATAAACTTCCAAGATCATTCCTCAAGAGCCCTTTTGTGGCTTTGAAAAGCACACTAGAAGTATAAATTCCAAGTTATTGAGGCAAATGGGCTAAAAGGGCCAGGGGCAACATAAGAAAGGCCTAAGGATTGTGATTCTCGTTGTGGCTCAAAATAGGCCCAAGTATGAAGGCCTGGGATTTGGTGGATGAGAATACAACAAAAGTTATCTCAAACCACCTTTGTCAAGGCAAGAGGAACTAGAAAAGAAGCCATTTCCATGGAGGAAAATATTGCTAGAAAAGGAATGAGCAGTAAGCATTAGGGGAAATTTGAGGTTTAAATGGATATCTTATAGAAAATAGTAAAATAATTGTTAATATAAGAATAAAAGTTAATAATTTTCAAAATCAGATAAACAAAACTACCTTTTATCATATTTTTCACATATCTCCTTATGGGCTTATTCAAATTTTAAGTATAGGAACTTGTTCGATGATTTTTTTTTTTTTTTTTTGGTAACCAACAAATAACCACTTTTCATAATTTTAATAGGTTCACAGTGAGATAAATTAGAAATACATGAAAAAACGTGTTTTTTTTAAGAAACACATTTTTTCATGCACTTTTAGTTTACCTCATTGGGCTTCATGGGAGGGGTAGGTACCATTTTTTTCACCCCACTCAATCGATGGGGGAGGCGTGGCCACCTCACTCCCACATATTTCTATCACATGATGTGGATGATTGTTCACACATCCAATGTCATCATGCTTGCATCAATGTTCTAAGGTGGCAATCAAAAGAATAGTCTCCAAGGTGTTAATTCCATTAAGGAACCCATAAGTGGAATAGAGCTAATTATCTACAACCTAGATTTGACGGGGATGAGCTTTTCTCTTTGGAGTATGACTATTAGAGGGAGGTTTCCTTAAGCATAATGTTGTGTCTATTTATTTGATGGGGGAAGGATAAGGTCCTCCTAACTTGACCTCCTGCATCGATGTTAGTTTCAAGCAAGAGTTTGGGTCGAGAGTTGGTGTTGTTGTGTGCTAGGGATTAGCTGACGAGCTCATCAACTCTTTCAATCTGCCATCTTCAATTAGCACTAGGTTTCGTATACTATCAACCACTAATAGCAACATTAACATCTCCTCTGGAGTTTGTATTACCAGGCTATTGTTTTATAATTATTGTGTTCATTTCAAGTTTTCTTTCCCTCGATTTCGTCTGTGATCTACATGCTCAGGATCTGTGGTTGGCGTATTTCTAGTTGTCTTAAAGAGGTGCTTCCTCCTATATGCCTTTTTATCTCCTCAAAGTCACCCCTTGTTGACTGGTATTTGTACTACCTACTAGTTTAGTCACTCTTCCCCTAGGTATATCTAGCCTCCTCTTTATATATATAAAACTAGCTTACAACTCGATGCCTTTTTTATGATGCTTTTTCTTCTAATTAATTTACTCATAAGCTTTATTTATTAATATATTCATATTAAGCTTTTGTTGTTTTATTGGTTGTTTCTTTTATTGTTTTGGTCTTCCTTTATTTAAACATATTCTTTTATTTATTTATTTTAATGCGTAATTTATTTATTCTATATTTTTAGTTTTTTTTTTTTAATATTTAATTATTGGTTTTTTAAATTTATTGTTAAAGGAATAATTTTTTATCATAATTATTGTATTTTTTTTGTCATGGTTATTCTTTTTATTTTGAGGATAGGTTATGTATTACAAATTTAAATAGTAAAAGTGAAATCATAATATTAAGATTGTTGAATGTTCTTTGAACCCAATGTGTAATAGGTTCTGTGTAGGTTTCTTCATCAAACCAGCCATATGTTTGATGCAATGTTGATTTTGAAGTGGAACTTCTATAAGTTCTATTGAGTCTCTTTCTAATATTAGGATTATGATAGGTTTTATGAAATTCTTATGGAAGTTTATTTAGTGAATCTATAATATATCTCATGCACTTGTAAGATATTAAAAAATATTTTCAATTTCAATTAATATTAAAAGTGTGTCACAAAATCTTTTTAT
>APFE030627488.1:67232-80194 GCA_000404065.3 Pinus taeda
GGAATGTCCAAGCATGGACAAGCACCTATCCCGCAGCGGAAACAACCCTCCTACATGCGCGGTCAACGCCTGGTCAACTATGGCATGTTGGCAACAAAGGCAACAACATCACACAGTTACAGTTCAATCCAATTTTTAGCTGTTTCCTTTTCTTTTTATGTGCGTAAGCTAGGATAGAAACATTTTGCATTTTTGTAAAAGCAACAACAGCCGCCCATGGATGAACATCCATTTTCAAGGGATGTGAACCATATGTAATTATAAGGCCGAACCTGGTTATATGTTAGTTTACGTTTTTACGTTTCTTGTCGCTTCATGAACATAGCTTTGATTTAATACAAACAAGACTGCATTATAATCTCCGTGCGTTGTTTTAATACTGTGATCGTGGAATAACAATATCGGTGTACCAAGAACGTGGACGGGCCCTGCGTACATGGTATACCGATATCATTTTAATTGCGTTTACATTGTTATTTTAATTACATTTTACAGTCAGAGCATTTGATTGATATTTGAAACTGATATACATGCACAAGGATTTAATTGATGTTTATATTCATGTGTTTATGAATGCGTTGTTATATGTCTATGCATGCGCTTGAATAGACCATCATTTGGATCGTGAATCATATCCTGTAAGGGATTCGATCCAGGGTTGCTTTGTAAAGCACTGTTATGGACTGTATGCTTAAGATTTTTACTTTGCATGCTTGTAATAAATGTTCATGAATGTTGGGTACCATTAAACAGGGGTTTTATGTTTGGTGTCTCTGTAAGGGGACTGAAACCTTTAAATACAGTGATACACAACATGTTATGAGTTGAATCTTAGCTGATAATGATACATAGTTTGATGCTTAGTTAAATATTTGATTGATAGTTTAATATTAGATCAAGTCACAACATTGTAATTAGGAAGAATAGGCTTAGATTAGATCCTTTATGTCTATATATTTTAGGCACACGCCTCTAAGTCTATGCACCCTGGTCGATAATAAATTTAGCCCAGTCTAACACCCTAGATAGGACACTACAAGGGTTAAATCTACATTTTCTACAACGCGATACCCTTTCCCTTGTTTGTGTCCCTCCTAACTTTGGTCAAGCTCTTTAGTTCCTTCAATGCCAATTCCACCGCATGGAGAATGATATTCTTCACCTCTAAATTGTCTTCTTTCACCTTGTGACCCTTGGGAACCAAGCGGTACTCTTCAATCAATTGAATACATTCATGTAAATTCCTATGTGATACAAAGTCAAGAGCAACTTTATACATGACTTGAGGTTTCGAACTTGATGAGGTAACCCAACTGGAATGAAAATTGCCTCGCCACGATATTGTTCAAATGTCCATGATTCTACTCCATATTCTTCTTTCAACCTTCTCTTATGCTCAACACAAAGGTAAATCATATGATCATGAATAAGATGAATAACATTTTTAAGATGCTTACGGTCAAGGTGCCTGAATTCTCTCTGGTGCTTCTCCATGTAAGCATGTAATTTGGGTATACCCTCTCTCCGAAATATATCCCAAAGAGCACATCCAAAGTTAGAGCTTTTGTTTCCCATCTCCCCTAAAACCCATGGCATCCCATCTTTTCTTCTGTATTCTACTCTCAATTTCTCCATTTTCTTTTGTTGGAAATATGAAAAGTTGACCTCGCCTCTATGCATTATAACATTGGCAACATCAGACATGTCAATGTGCAACTTAGTGACTGAATCCTCTCTAACAATTTATTCCCTGTTGCCTTAAGTTATGTACATTTTGGGTCCTAAATCAATTCTCATGCAACTCGGTGGAATCCTTGCAGTGAGATTTAGAATCCCGATTTCATGATGGGTGTACTCCTTGAAAGGTAAGGAACAAATAAATTCAACATCATGTCGTGGTAGACAATCCTCTAATAAATTTGTTGGAGACCAATCTTTCAACTTAAACAACATCTCGGGCCAGTGATTAGTGTGACACCTTCCATTTATGTAACCATCAAAAAGTTGATGTATATTGATCTCAACCGAAAACTAATCTAGGAAATCAATGGAAAAGATTGAGTGTGCCTCAGTCGCAAACCTGTTTCTGGTCTCCCTGAAATCCCTTCACATGACCATTGGCTTCCAAGTCAGCCCTGTTGTAGTATCCAAAACATTTCGAACAATCACATGCTCACCCCTTCTCCAGTTCTTCTAAATTTTTTCGAGAGCCTCGTCCTTCACATTTGGAATAGTTGGGCAATAAAAATAGTTATCACTACTATCCTACATGTTAGCTTCTCTTCTTAACTTATTAGAGAGCTCAGAAGAGTCAGGTACATTCGAGGAAGAGGGGGAGTCAACTGAATTCAAGGAAGAAGAGAGTTTTAAGTCCGTCATTGGAATTACGAACGAGGTTTTGACATTTGCGAGGAGTATTTCAATGCATCCGGAAACCTGGCTGGATTTTTCTTTGTTCAATGATGAAGAGGATACAGATGGTAAGTTGTCATAGTTTCTTTCCCACGTGCATGATTTGAGTGCTCATGTTCGTTTTTTGTCCTTTCATGAAAATAAGAAGGGAAATTTTTTGGAGTTCGTAAAAATGCACAAGAGTCGACTGACATCAAGTCAACAAAGCATATTCTCAGGCTACGTTTCCTTCGTCTTCTCTTCAGCCACAACCTCGGCATCTTCATTGCAGAAATCCCCTTCTCAGCATCGTATGAATCACTTGTATCAGAAATCCTCTTCTTGGCTTCATAACATCAACATGTAACATCAAGTCCACCTTGAACCGTAAGATCACACTCAATATTTGACACGTGTCTAGAAAGCATATTCATTTTAGGCCAACGAATATGCTACAATGTCATGATGAGGAACCTCACCATAAAAAGCCTATCGGTTTAAAACATTCATGTCATAAACTAGAAAAAGAAACAAAACAACCAAAATATTTATCATGTCTACTTCTATCAATAAGAAATAAATTGCAAACTTGTTTATATTAACATTCTAAATAATATATTACAATAAATTGCATTGAACTATATATATATATGTGTGTGTGTGTGTGTGTATTTCTTTGTTGAATTGGTAAAATTGTATGGTGCTCCTTTTTCGAGTTAAGATTGTTATAGGTTACACGGGCATCATGAAATTGGATGCCAAATGTTTAATTAAGGTAAATTGATCAAAAGTTATATGATTATAAATCCAATCAAATAATATTACATTATATAATATCTATATATATATATATATATATATAATATATATATTTTATGTCATCAAGAGAAAAATATATCAAATTTTAAATGAAAAGTTTATTAATATATATTTTATTGTATGGGGAGGTAGGAGTGGGAGGGGTTATTATTCATCTCGATAAAAAAAGGGAGATTCATTATGTTTGGGGATTGGAGATTTCAACAAATAACCAAGCTAAGTTTTTAGCTTCGTGTCATGAATTAGACTTAGCAATATCAAGGAAAACTTGACGTTTATTGGTATTTGCAGACTTGATGAATCCAACAAGTTTGCAAGCTCAAAGAAAAATCTGAGCAGAACCAGGCTTCCGTTTTGCATAGAATAAGTTTCCAAATCGCAAAATTCAAAAGTTTTGATTTCTTTCATGTTAAAGACATCTCAGTGGTGGATTCTCTTATAAATAGGGGGTCTCTTTGGAACAAAGAGTGATGATTTTGGGCGATGGAAGTCCAACCCTTAAACCATTACCATGGAATCCCTATTCATAGCTCATAATTAGGGGGTATAAAATGGAATTGAAGTTCACTTGAAAGGTTGGAATGTTTGAGGTCCCATTGTCACATCTCATTATGGATATTCATTATCCCTTCTCTCATTCCTCCTGTTATTGTAGCTCCTGTCAAATGAAAAATAAAGGGATTATGTATACATTTGGCTCATCCATATCTTACAAGGCTTGTCAATGGACAAGTGGAAGATCACTCTCCCGTTATTAAATTAGGAAGGACGCATAGAGTTGGCATTTCGTCATCAGAGATGCAGCAATGACGCTTGCATCATCTGGTTTAATCGAGAAGGTTTCAACTTGCAGTGAAAAATTTGAGGTGATGAATCACTATGGCTAACAAATGATTGGGAATCAATGTTACGTTGAAGGCACCACAAGAATTGACAATATGGGGCATGCTTTTTTACATGGCTATAATAAGAGGATGGGTAGTTTTTCTATGGCAGTGGTGCAAATCTAGTTTATAATTTGCCTTGAAGAAAATAAGGCTTGTGGTGTGAAATTTCTAATGGAACGACAACCCAATGATGAGAATGTGGATGTCACCTACCAATCGAACAAGTTGACTATATTCGTGGAGTTTATGATGAATTTGATTTCTAGACAAGGGGAAAAGATACTGAAAAATTCATGATCCAACTTTGCTTTTCTAAATTAGGAAACTAGTCTAATGGAGACTAAGTTGGTGTTGCAGTGGCTACAACCACCCTCCAAAATTTTTCATTTGCTTCATTTTGGAGCCTCCCTAACAACCATCCTTAGCATTATTTCTTGCATTTTCAAGTACATGAGGTTCAGTGGTTTTCTAGCAAATTTCTAGCCTGTGCATGATAGCTTGTTGCATCCCCCTTACAGGTTAATTCTTCGGACTTGGGCCAGCTACAGGTTGAGAAACTCCCTCAATAAATTGCAAAATTCTGGAGGGGAACCATCCTTCCCTCCAGAAATTACACAATCTTGTCTGACAGCCTGTTGGGCTCAGGGATTGCACAATTTTTCCTGTCAACCTTCCCTGGAAAAATAGTGCAATTTGACCCAGCAGGACTGCTCAACCCAAAAATTGTGCAATTTTAGGTAGTAGTCAGCTGCTTAGCCCAGAAATTGCGCAATCCCTTTAGGCAGCCAACCCAACTCCCACCTAGAAACTGTCAAAAAGTTACCCTCAGTCAAGCATGCTATTGGGTGTACCATCAGGTTGACCGGTTCCACCGGAGACCAAGAAACTTAAATTGCATGCATGGGTTATTTTTTCCAAAAATAGAAAAAAGAAACATGCAAAAAGCATTCCAAGATTTTAGGGAGATATTTTTAGCAGCTAGAGGTTACATGCAAAGATCATTTTAGGATCTTTCCTCCAAGTGTTGCTTTTTCCTAGACTTGTGGCATGTGTGTCATGAGCATCAAAATTATTTATTTGACGCTTCAGAGCTCACTTCTTCACATCAATCTTGGAACTCTCACATCCCACAACACATCCAAGAGTCATCGACACATCCAGCTCAGTTATTTCTAGGTATGTTGTCTTAACTTGTCTTTTGCAACATTTCTATCACTTTTTGTGTTTTGGCTTATGTAAGTGTCATTTGCTTGATTTCTGTGAACGCTTATTGTCGTTTGCATACATATTAGCTTGTATTAGCATCATTTTATTTTTGGTTAACATCTCACTGCTGTCGCATCCATGACAGTGTTTTGCACGAATGGCCGTTGATTTAGCGACTCACTTTGTTAGGGCCTAAATCTACCTCAGGCTAAGAAAGGCAGGTCTAGGGTAACATCAAACCATGCTTAACCTAGTAGCTAGCCCTACTAGGTCGACAGATGGTTCTCTCATTGTCAATCTCAATGAAACTTTATCAAGGAAGGCTTGAGACGACTGATATAACAACTAATTTTAGTCTAGGTATGTTTGCTAGGGGAATTTGATTGAATTTAATGGTTCGTTGTTGGATCAAATGGGGAAGGCAGCTTTGGGTCCGGGAAATGAATACAAATTTGCAGAGGTTTCTGTGGGGCGAGGTAGGAAAGTGTTTTAGCACTTTGAAATGAGTGTAATGGTGAGTCTAAAGACTGGTGAGGAGCTGAAGAGGGCATGCAAGAGTCATGAGTCCTCTTCAAATAGTAGAAAACACATAAAACTAAATAAACCCCAAGGTAGAGCACTGAAACGTCAATGAATTCTACCTTTTACACTTGATTCATTTAGCTATGAAGAATAAAAGAGATGATGGCACACATAAACATAAGATCACTGAATAACTGAGAAGGAAACTATGCTAATTCACATTACCACAAGAATCCCACAAAATGCTGCAAAACCCTGATCTATTTCCTTGCCAAACTATAGAAATGATGTACAATAGTGCTCAATGCATCCACGAGAGTCCAACCTTTACAAATTACTGAAAAAGTACTAGATATAGGCAAAAAACAACCCATGCTAGCCTTTAGAGGTCGAATTCATGAGTTTAGGAGCTGTTTCAACAAGATGTAAACTAAGAACTGAAAAATAAGCAGTGGAACATCTTGCCTCGAAAACCTAGGAAACTGATTCATTCAGCTCAAAACCACCTATACATGATGTATCTACCTCCATGAGTGAATTTTTATCATTTTTAAATCAAAGTCCATCAAGTTACATCAATTTACATCATGAGTTTGACCATGAGAGAGAAAAAGTCAAATTGAGAAAAAACTAGGTGAAAAACAGAGTTTTTTGGCAAAAATGGCAGGTTTCAATCCTATGCGTAGTGCCATTTTTCTTGTGCATAATGATTTTTCCCAACTGATTTTGGAAGCCTTAACGTGCACCAAATTTTCTCCAAGTGGGCTTGTTGGAAAGGCCTCTCTATCTACCTTCCAGAACAAGTGGAATTTTTGAGTTTTGTGTCCATTTGCCCCTCCAAAAATCAGTTGTCCCAACATTGCTTCATGTGTGGCCAAAAAGGGGCAGAGAGGGCATTTTGGAGGTGTTTTTGACCCTTTTGGAGGTCCAAAAATTAGCAAAACTTTCTAGTAATTTTTGGGTATTCATATTTTTTCACAAGAAATCCAAAAATTTAGAGTTTTCCTCCAGAGGAGGTCCCTAGCAAAAGCAAGCGCTGGGTGGCGCTACGCACCAGGCAGAAAAACCTGTTTTTTCCTTCAAAATTTCAAAATTGTAAAAAATTGTGCCAAATTTCTTGAAATTTGGAATGGGTGACCTGCATTAAGTACTATGTTGGTCCATGGAATCTTCAACCAAGATCTTGAGTTTATATTGCTCTTTCTTGCTCCTCAAAGTTTTCCTCAGCTTAGCTTTTAAGCTCCTTATTCTCGCTTTGCAAATCTTCTTTCTTGCCAAATAATGAAAAGCCATGTGCCTCAACATCTTTTTCTTCTTATTTTCTTTCTCAAGCAGCTTTTCCAAGTGCATATTTTCCCTCTCTAGCCAAGATTCCTAGTCATCATCAACCTTTTGCTCAAGCGGTGTCAATTCGACTTTCCTCCTCTTTGCTGCTTGTCGGTTTTCCCTTATGTTTGCAGCTCCATGATTTTCTGCTTATCCTCCAATTGCTTATTCCGTTGCTCAAGATAATTTATGATCCACTTAGCCCTTTCAAGGTTAAGAGCTAAGGCATGAATGTCAAATTCTTATTCTTTTATGATCTCCTTAAGTCTCGAGCTTTGGGGGCCCAAATCAATATCATCATCCTGAATCAAAATGAAATCTCTCTCCTGACTTTCAAAAGGCCCTTCCTCATGAAATGGTTGCTTCCCTTTGTCTTGTACCTACTTTTCTGAAGAAGAAGGCAAATCCCCTTTCACCCCAGGTGAAGATAGCATTTTCCTGTTTTCAGATGAAGGAAACGAGACCCCTTCCACCCCGAGTGGAGATAATACTCATTTTGCAGCCGAAAATAGCCTTCTTGACCCCTTTTCATAAGTGATGAATACTAGCACACTGGTGGTTTGAGCCTCATGAGCCTCTTGTTGATTTGAAGGCCCTCCTGCCTCTTGAAATACTAATGAAGTCACTTGAGGGCTTTTGAAAACCTCATGTGAAATGAAATCATCCCATGAAACATTCAGCAAACTCAGCTGATTCAAAACCACAATCTTGATCAATGCAAAGTGATAAATGCCATTGTACTGTTGATGAGGAGGTTTTCTTTGAACTAATGTGGTCATTTTATCAATATTTCTGCATATGAAATAGGGGAGGTTCATCATCCTCACTCTAGTGAAATGCATCAATAATCTAATATGGTAGGTGTATAAGCGAGAAAATCTCCCTTCACAGCTGAGGTATTTGATTATGAGCTTCATGAGTGGAGCATATGTGTCTTGTAGGTATCTGAAAGGAAAGACCCTACTGATTTGCTTTTGATAACTAGCCTTGATATAAAGCTCATAATGCTCTTTGTCCACAAGCTGTCCTTTGTTCCACTGTTCACCCACATTAGGAATACCTGTTGCTTCAGCTATAGTTTCAGGTGCCAAAGTGAAGGTAACACCTGCTAAATTGACCTGGCCATTGTGAAGATGGAGAACAAAAAGTCTAGCAAGCTCATGGTGGTACTTCACTCTTTCCACCATCTCACAAAAATGGTAGCAAGACTGATGTTTGAAACATGCTACTGCAAGAGGACAAGCCAATAACTTTGTGAGTGTAGTGGGCTCCTCCCAGATGTGTTTTCCTCCCTTATGTGGTTTTCTTGGTGCATGGATCTCTTGGGAGGAATTACTCACAGTTTCTTCATCCCTTTCATAAGCTGAATCTGTTTCCATATTTGCGATTGTTTGATGTTCAATGATGAGTATGAAGAGATTTTATATCAAGAATAGGTGATTGTTGTTTGATGAATAGGACTGATGAATGAGGGATTTGATGCTGGGTGTAGAGTTTTAGAGAGTGATAGGTTTTGGGGATGTAAATTAGGGTTTGGGAATAGTGGAAAGTTGTTGTTAGGGTTCTAGGGGTTTGGGGATAGGGGGATAAGATGAGTGTGAATGAGAGAGGGAAGGGAAAATGAAATGAGGGAAATGTAGTGAAGGGGAATGAAACAATGATGCAGGGGAAAAAAAAAAACAATGACAAAATTGCAATCCCTAGATAGTTTTTGTATGTAACTGTGTAGCAAACTAGGGTTTAATTTTGCCCCTATTAAAACACCATCAATTAGGAGTAAATCTCTTAGAATGGCAAAGTGGAATGTTTCACTTACTTGAGGAATGAAGCTTGCAAAGGTTTGGAGCTTGGGAAGGTCAATTTGGTGAAATTTAAGCTTGCAAGGCGGGTGTGCTGCGCCCTTTCACTTCTCTTTGCAAATTCTGTGCTCTGTGCACTGCCCCAACTAGGTGCGCCATGCCTCTACCTAGGTGCCCCGTGCTAGGAAGCTTTGCACAATTTTGCTGCGATTTTCTCCTTTAGCACCTTAAATCGTGATTTTTCTTGTCACTCTCTCTTTAACATGAAAAATGAAGTCTTCAATACAAAAACACTTTATATACCCATTGAATTTAATTTTTCATTTAAAAAACCCACTTTCTAAAGTTGCTTTTAACTTTACTTTTAAAAACCCTGTTTTCGCAGTTTAGCTCTCTGTTTTTTCATTTGATGGACTAATGCTTGGATTTTCTTGTCTCTTTGCACTAGTTGGAGTGCTGGAGTTTGGCAAGGTGAGCCAAGGCTGTAGATGATGCTTTATTACATATGAAAACATTAAAATTATATGAAAATTTTACATGGAATGGAAAAACCCTGTTTTCACCTCAACAAAGTTTTGAGGTAAAAACCCTTTATGGAGAAAATCATCAGTAGAATTTGTGATTTTATGAACTTATTAAACATCCTCATGTGCCTACTAACCTCTTGTTGAGATTTTGAAGACCATGGTGACAAAACCCTAGACCTAATGAGACCTGAAAACCCTAAAATGATTTCTGCAAATGAAATGAAATAAAAATGACAACAAATGAATTGTGCATGTGAAAATAGGCTAGCAGATGAAAGGAATGAGGGAAATTGACAAAGAACCACTACCATTAGATGATCCATGACCTAATGGAGTGCAGCTGATCGGATGAGACACCTAATATGCATGCAAAAATAGAAATTTTGTTCACTGATGGAGGGATGAAGATACTGACACTAACATTGGCTCCAATGGGGATGGTAGCTCTTGGGAGGTGCCAAGAACCATAGATCTCTATAAAGTAGATCAGTGCCTTCTTCCATTGGGAAATGGAGTCAATAACTTCCACAAAATAAAACCAATATGTTGACTCAAAACTAACTCAATTATAAAGACTGAAAACTGACTCGATACTTAAACACAATCGACAAACTCGAAAATATGCTCAAAATGGAGCTTATTCAATAAAAACTAATCTAACTGTTCCATTCATCACCTAATCAAGTGAAATGAAAAAACCAATGCAACCAAGTAAGTATTCTGGTTTCTGTTTGAATTCTTCGCACGTGCTTTCTTATGAACCATAAGAGAGAACTACTGAAAGGCAACTCCCATGAAAACTTGTAAACACATCCGTTGAATAATATGAATTTTCTATCTGACTCCAAAAACACTATAAGGATCTCGAAATTCATGCACACTGGGTTGCTTCTCCTCATACCATGAATATGAACTTTGATCTGAGCTTCGTGACGAGACTCCTACTGAAAATGGCAAAGAAACCGGCTGGCAGATCAAGTTTATATCAGTACACGTTTCAAGCTCATATGTAGTCAATGGAGAAGGAATTTGACTGTAGACATCATCCAACACATCAGCTATTGGATCGTGAAAAACTTGAAAAGACTGCTGCAACCCATTTTCTATTGGTTCCGATGAGATTACATGATTTTCTACAGGCTACTCATTTGAAGATATACTATGCAAATTTTCCTTCAAACACTGAAATGATTCAAAATAGAAAGGTATGGAATCATCTTGCATCATTTGATCATATAGTCCAGTTTCAAAGTCTTCATTTGTAACTTCATAATCGATGGCATTCAGAGGCTACAACTCTAGATAAGAGAAGTATTGAACAAGGTTTTCATTTCCCTCAAGATGGTCCAGATCAAGACTTGTCGACGATTGACTTCTGATTGCATGAAAGTTGTCTCTGACGAACTGAAACGAAGTAAAACAAAAATGCAAAGATCCTGCACTTACTTCAAAATTTTCTGCACTTTCCTCCTCACTTCCATAGTTGATATGAAATGACTAATAACTGTATTTGACATGTTGAAAGTGAACTTCCTCCTCCCACAAACTAGCTGCTGATTTGTTTGCAAGATTAGCTTCTATTTGGAGATCATAATCATCATCATGCTAATCAAACTGAGGCAAATCGTCAGTATAAAACACACCATGATCTATAAAACTATCATTATCTGATCTATGACAACTGGGATAAGAAAGAAAATGTTTTGGATCAACCACTTGTTCTTATTCAATTAGCAAGCCATGGTCTTGAACATCATACTTATTCCTTGTGGTGATCTTCTGCATCATCTCTTCCAATGCACTTACCAAAAGGTCGAGCTTTACCTCTAAAGATGACGATTCCTCTAGATCTAAGTTCTTCCTTTCTTCTTCCTTCAACTTTTCCCTTCTGATCAACAAATTAGGCTCTACATCTACTGCATTGTTCTGCATCTCTTCAAGTGTTGCAAGGTTCCTTTCCCTCAGCTAAAACTCCATTTCCAGATCAAAGGCACCTGGGTAGTGCAAGAGAGCAGATCCAGGAGGAGGTCTTATATTAACCAACATCAAAAAGTAGACTTGACTAAATCTGGCAGAAAACTATTGTATTGTCTCCCCTGGTTGTCTTTTCAGCTGGTTATACTCTTCTATAATCAAGAAAGGGTTTTGTCTTACCACCCACCTGTCGAGGAAAACTTTGACGAACTGCTGGAAATCTGAGATGCTTGCATCAGGCAGGGTTTTGAACCAACTCTTGACTTTGCCTTGCAAAGAAAGAGCAAAAAGTCTAATACTGACATCTTCTTCATCAACTTCAAAAAGGTCAAGAAAGACTCAAAATTTAGTACTTGTCTCTCAACAATGATGTTGTCTCATTCACCATCAAATCTTGGTAGATATAGGTCATGATTTTTAGGGAAAGCATAGGATATAGGAGGTAAAATCAGAGGCTTGTATTGATCTGGAATTTTACAAGGTATAGGGGTATGTACAGAAGGTATAGAATCAATCTTGGTCTCTTGGTGCTCATCAATTTGAAGACGGTCATCACAAGATTTAGAAGAAGGGTCTTGATCAAGATCAAAGGCGTGCGAATATTTGGTATTTGCAATCTTCAAAGGGAAAGAATCAAATGCAGGTGGAGGATCTTTTCTCAAATACAATATACTTTGCAAAGCCTTCTTGACATTCTCGGGAAAGTAGAAGAAATAATTTATAACAAAGAATAAAATGTCTTGAATGAAATTCCAACTTGAATACCTGATCTTTCCATATTTTCCTTTCATGTTTTTGCTGGTTAGGTTCATCCTCCAGTGGAGTCCTTGGATCTGATGTCGAAACCGATTTGGAGTCACCAAGTGAATGCTTTCAGCCTTGCTGTGTCTAATCATTGTCCACCATCAACAATCAAATCTGAACTTGATACATTTTTCCGAGGAACATAAAACTACGTTCCCCAGTATGGTCGCTAGGGGTGATTTTAGGGGCGAATGTTCGCCCTTTGGCGAAATTAAGGGGTTTTAAATTTTTAGTGGGCGAATATTTTGTATCATAGTACATTTTTACAAATCACCTCAAATAGCCCACCTTATCTTAAGGGAGAGGGTAAAAAAGGTAAATTTAGCCCTTGAAATTAGGAGTTACAACCTTCCATTCGCCCATTTTCAAGAATAGGTTTTATTTAAGTGAATCCTATGGGCCAAAGGCCCAAATACCATATTTATAAAAGAGGTATGGTAAATTACTAAAAATAAATAAATGAGAGGTATGGTAAATAAACAAAGCATAACTAATATAAATATAAATAAATGAGAGGTATGGTAAATAAATAAAGCATTTTTTATATTTACTCCATAAGTCACCTTATATACGTGCAAGGGTGTAAACAAATAAAAATATAAGTAAAGTGGAAGTATGGTACATAAATAAAACGTCTTTTTATACTTACTCAAAAGGTATGGTAAATAAATAAAAATATAAATAAACTAGACGCATGGTAAATAAAT
>APFE030627488.1:80754-99190 GCA_000404065.3 Pinus taeda
TTAAACATTTTAGCTTAGTTAAAATAAAAATAAAATAAAAATCAACTATTAATTTTATTAATTTTTATAAATTACTAACAGTAATTTTTAAGCTCCAGGATTATGATAACCCATGGTATTGACCATGGTATTCATGTGATCATAGACTATTTAAAGGAGAAATTCTATCTTAGATCCATCTTAATTCTGGGTCTACCAAGTGCTCAGAGGGATAAATAGATTTCATCCCCCTAAGAGTGGTAGATGTGGAGTTAAGATGGATATAGGCTGGTTTTTATGATAATGAAGATATTGAATAGACTTAGGAAATTATATTGTGAAAACATCTTAAGGTGGATAGCTAAAGCATAGATATTGGACAAGTATATTTGTATACTTTTGTTTTAAACTGGAACAAATCCAGGGCTAAAAGGAATGGATTGATTGCACTAGTCATCCTTCTATAACTTTCCAACATATGCTGGAGTAAATAGATTGTAATTTGGGTAATTTTTCTAATTGCAAAAGGGAACATACTTGTGTATTGGCAGGGTGGTTACGAGGTCCCTAGAAGTGGAGTAAACATATTGTAATTTGGGTAATTTTTCTAATTGCAAACAGGAACATACTTGTGTATTGGCAGGGTGGTTATGAGGTCCCTAGAAGTGATGAATTTGAATTTTTCGTTGGTTTTATATATATAGTATTAGGTTTTTTCTCATGCTTTCTGTGAATGGCACGGGTGAATTTTATCTTACACCCACTAGATTATCGATATGTAATTTCGGTAATTTTGGTTTCAAAAGATATTTTAAAGAAATGCAATGATTTCATTTGTGTATTCAATAAACACAAGATTTTATAATTGAGTAAAATATTTGCCATGCGTGGTGAAAGATTCGCCAAAAAATTATATATACATATCATATTATTAATAAAATCGCCTTCCATTTTTCCTATATACCATGGAGATTCGCCCATTTATTATACATGTAAATTTAGGGGGTTATTAAAATTTTCCCTGATGGTTGCCACTATGTTAGGTCCTAAATCTACCTCAGGCTGAAAAAGGCAGGTCTAGGGTAACATCAAACTACGCTTAACCTGGTAGCTAGCCCTACCAGGTCGGGATAGGGCTCTCTCCTTGTCATTCTCAATGAAAATTTATCAAGGAAGGCTTGAGATGACTGATATAACAACTAATTTTAGGCTAGGTATGTTTGTTCAGGGAATTTGATTGAATTTAATGGTTGGTTGTTGGATCAAATAGGGAAGGCAACTTTGGGTCCGGGAAATGAACACAGATTTGCAGAGGTTTCTGTGGGGCGAGGTAGGCAAGTATTTTAGCACTTTGAAATGAATGTAATGGTGAGTCTAAATACTGGCGAGGAGCTGAAGAGGGCATGAAAGAGTCATGAGTCCTCTTCAAACAGTAGAAAACACGTAAAACTAAATAAACCCCAAGGCAGAGCACTGAAACATCAATGAATTCTACCTTTTACACTTGATTCATTTAGCTATAAAGAATAAAAGAGATGATGGCACACATAAACATAAGATCACTGAATAACTGAGAAGGAAACTATGCTAATTCACATTACCACAATAATCCCATAAAATACTGCAAAATCTTGGTCTATTTCCTTGCCAAATTGTAGAAATGATGTATAATAGCGCTCAATGCATCCACAAGAGTCCAACCTTTACAAATGACTGAAAAAGTACTAGATATAGGCAACAAACAGCCCATGCTAGCCTTTAGGGGTCGAATTCATGAGTTTAGGAGTTGTTTCAACAAGATCTAAACTAAGAACTGAAAAATAAGCAGTGGAACAACTTGCCTCTAAAACCTAGGAAACTGATTCATTCAGTTCAAAACCACTTATACATGATGTATCTACCTCCATGAGTGAATTTTTATCATTTTTACATCAAATTCCATCAAGTTACATCAATTTACCACATGAGTTTGACCATGAGAGAGAAAAAAGTCAAACTGAGAAAAAACTAGGCGAAAAACAGAGTTTTTTGGCAAAAATGGCACTTTTCCAACCTGTGCGTAGCGCTTTTTTCCAGTTGATTTTGGAAGCCTTCCCATGCACCAAATTTTCTCCAAGTGGGATTTTTGGGAATTTCTATCTGTCTACTTTCTAGAACAAGTGGAATTTATGAGTTTGGTATCAATTATCCTCTCCAAAAATCAGTTCTCCCAACACTGCTTCCTGTGTGGCCAAAAAGGGGCAGAGAGAGATTTTTTTAGGTGTTTTTAACCCTTTTGGAGGCCCAAAACTTGACAAAAATTTCTATTAATTTCTGGGTATTCATAATTTTTCACAAGGAATCTAAAAATGTATAGTTTTCCTCCAGAGGAGGTCCCTAGAAAAACCGAGCTTCGGGTGGCGCTACGCACCACGTAGAAAAACCTGTTTTTTCCTTCAAAATTTCAAAATTGTAAAAAAGTGTGCCAAATTTCTTGAAATTTGGAATGCGTGACCTGCATTAAGTACTATGTTGGGCCAAGGAAGCTTCAGCCAAGATCTTGCGCTTATCTTTCTCTTTCTTGCTCCTCAAAGTTTTCCTCAACTTGGCTTTTAGGCTCCTTATTCTCGCTTTGCAAATCTTGTTTCTTGCCAAATAATGAAATGCCATGTGCCTCAACATATTTTTCTCCTTATTTGCTTTCTTAAGTAGCTTCTTTGAATGCATATTTTCCCTCTCTAGCCAAGATTCCTAGTCAACATTAACCTCTTGCTCAAGCAGTGTCAATTTGACTTTCCTCCTCTTTGTTGCTTATTGGTTTTCCCTTATGTTTTGCAGCTCCATGATTATCTGATTATCCTCCAATTTATTATTCCGTTGCTCAAGATAATGTATCATCCACTTAGCCCTTTCAAGGTTAAGAGCTAAGGCATGAATGTCAGATTCTTGTTCGTTGATGATCTCCTTGAGTCTCGAGCTTTGGGAGCCCAAATCAACATCATCATCCTGAATCAAAATGAAATCTCTCTCCTGAATTTCAGAAGGTCCTTCCTCATGCAACGGTTTCTTCCCTTTGTCTTGTACCTAGTTTGCTGAAAAATAAGGCAAAGCCCCTTTCACCCCGGGTGAAGATAGCATTTTCTTGTTGTCAGATGAAGTAAACGAGACCCCTTCTAGCCTGGGTGGAGATAGCACTCATTTTGCGGCTACAAATAGCCTTCTTGTCCCCTTTTCATAAGTGATGAATACTGGCACATTGGTGGTTTGAGCCTCATCAGCCTCTTGCTGATTTGAAGGCCCTCCTGCCTCTTGAAATACTGATGAAGTCACTTGAGGCCTTTTGAAAATCTCACGTGAAATGAAATCATCCCATGAAACATTCAACAAACTCAGCTGATTCAAAACCACAATCTTGATCAATGCAAAGTGATAAATGTTGTTGTACTATTGATGAGGAGGTTTTCTTTGCACTAATGTGGTCATTTTCTCAATATTTCTACACATGAAATAGGGGAGGTTCATCATCTTCACTCTAGTGAAATGCGTCAATAATCTAATATGGTAGGTGTATAAGTGGGAAAATCTCCCTTCACAGCTGAAGTATTTGATTATGAGCTTCATGAGTGGAGCATATGTGTCATGTAGGTATCCGAAAGGAAATACCCTACTGATTTGCTTTTGATAACTAGCTTGATATAAGGCTCATAATGCTCTTTGTCCACAAGCTGTCCTTTGTTCCAATGTTCACCCACATTAGGAATACTTGTTGCTTCAGCTATAGTTTCAGGTATCAAAGTGAAGGTAACACCTGCTAAATTGACTTGGCCATTGTGAAGATAGAGAACAAAATGTCTAGCAAGCTCATGGTGGTATTTCACTCTTTCCACCATCTCACAAAACTGGTAGCAAGGCTGATGTTTGAAACATGCTACTGCAAGAGGACAAGCCAATAGCTCTGTGAGTGTAGTGGGCTCCTCCCGGATGTGTTTTCCTCCTTTATGTGGTTTTCTTGGTGCATGAATCTCTTGGGAGGAATCACTCATAGTTTCCTCATCCCTTTCATAAGCTGAATCTGTTTCCATATTTGCCACTGTTTGATGTTCAATGATGAGTATGAAGAGATTTTATATCAAGAATAGGTGATTGATGTTTGATGAATAGGACTTATGAGTGGGACTGATGAATGAGGGATTTGATGCTGGATGTAGGGTTTTAGGGAGTGATAGGGTTTGGGGATGCAAATTAGGGTTTGGGAATAGTGGAAATTTGTTGTTAGGGTTCTATGGTTTTGGGGATAGGATGAGTGTGAATGAGATAGGGAAGGGAAAATGAAATAAGGGAAATGTAGTGAAGGGGAATGAAACAATGATGCAGGGGAGAAAAATAACAACAATGACAAAATTGCAAACCCTAGATAGTTTTTGTAATGTAAATGTGCAGCAAACTAGGGTTTAATTTTTCCCCTATTAAAACACCATCGATGAGGAGTAAATCTCTTAGAATGGCAAAGTGGAATGTTTCACTTACTTGAGGAATGAAGCTTGCAAAGGTTTGGAGCTTGGGAAGGTCGATTTGGTGAAATTTAAGCTTGCAGGGCAAGTGTGCTGCGCCAAGGCACATGTGCATCGCGCCCTTTCACTTCTCTTTGCAAATTCTTAGCTCTGTGTGCCGCGCTGACCTGGTGTGCCGCACTGACCAGGTGCGTTGTGCCAAGAATCTTTGCACAATTTTGCTGCAATTTTCTGCTTTTGCGCCTTAAATCGTGATTTTTCTTGTTAACTCTCTATTTAACATGAAAAATGAAGTCTTTAATACAAAAACACTTTATATACCCATTGAATTTAATTTTTCATTTAAAAAACCCACTTTCTAAAGTTGCTTTTCACTTTACTTTTAAAAACCCTGTTTTTGCAGTTTGGCTCTCTGTTTTGTCATTTGATGGACTAATGCTTGGATTTTCTTGTCTCTTTGCAGTAGCTAGAGTGCTGGAGTTTCGCAAGGTGACCCAGGGCTATAGATGTTGCTTTATAACATATGAAAACATTAAAATTACATGAAATTTTTACATTGAATAGAAAAACCCCGTTTTCACCTCAAAACATAGTTTTGAGGTAAAAACCTTTATGGAGCAAATCATTAGTAGAATTTGTGATTTTATGAACTTATTAAACATCTTCATGTGCCTGCTGACCTCTTGTTGAGCTTTTGAAGACCATGGTGACAAAACCTAGACCTAATGAGACCTGAAAACCCTAAAATGACTTCTGCAAATGAAATGAAATAAAAATGACAGCAGAGGACTTGTGCATGTGAAAATAGGCCAGCAGATGAAAGGCATGAGGGAAATTGACAAAGAACCACTACCATCAAATGATCCATGACCTAATGCAGTTTAGCTAATTGGATGAGACACCTAATATGCATGCAAACAGAGAATTTTTGATCACTGATGGAGGGATGAAGATACCGACATTAACACACTTCACACACTCGCATCTTGTTCCATTTTTTGAATCTTCCATTCACTGTTTGCATGCACGATCATTCACTCTTGCTTACACTCAGTATCTCCATGCATTCACATTCACATTTTCTTTTAGTTGCCCATCAGCGGGTCTGGGCAGCCTTGGCCCGGACTCTGCCTCACAAGGACAACATTGCACAATATTGAGAGGGAAGGCTCTGCCTTCCTCCCAGAAAATGTGCATTAATGCCTAGTGATTGTCTTCCAGCATGGCATTGCACAATTTTGAGAGGCAGTGTCTACTGGCCTAGAAAATTACGCAATGTCGTCGTTGGGCCTGCAACCCTTGCTAGATGGAATTGCGCATTATGCAATCCCAACAGCCAGTAGGCCAGTCTGGATTGCACATTGCACAATTCCAGGAGCCAGCCAGCTCCCAGTAGCCTGGATTTCCTTTTGTGCATTTCTGGAGCGAGTCTCCCAGCTTCGTAGGAAAAGTTGTGCAATCCTTGCCAGCCAATCCCCATGTATGTTGCATGTTGTTCCTTAAGTTTTCTTTCATTTTAGATGATAAATTTCTTGCCATGCATGTTACTATGTATCCAAATCTAGCAGGTGTTCATCCGCCTCTCAACATTTTAGGATCAATGGCCTCCAAGGGAGCAGGATCAAAGGACACCGACGGAAGTGCAATTGTAGCAACATTTGAGTGAGTGTCTACAAGTTTTCCGATCTATGAAGACACCAAGATGATTGTAGACAAGGACATCAAGCTGAAATGGCAAGAGGCCAATGATGCATTTTTAGGCACATTTGGGGAAGACCTCGAAGACATGCAAGTCTATGTGAATATCCATAAGTCTTACTTGTACAGGTATCCAGTGTTCCCATACGCGGACATGATACATTGGATCGTCCACACACTGATCTCGAGACGATGACATTGAGCAGTGTCAGTGGGGCGAAGATTGCTACCTTCAGCGCATAGGATTATGAGCATATCTACCATAAGTCGAAGCCTATGGTCACCATGTAGACACCCTTCAACATACCCAACAACAATGCCAACTCCAAAGATATCTTGAAGAACTAGGTCAAGGAGTCGACCAAATTCAGGATGACACCCAACCAGATATACAAGACAAAGATACTACAGAAGGCGTATCAATACTTGGTCTTCTTCTCATGTCACCTGTATGGCCAAGAGAGAACGGAAACCTTCCTGCAAAGTTGGGTGGTCGCGTTGGACCAATTGGCCAGAGAAGGAAAAGCATGCAACTAGTCCGACATTTGGGCTCACCAGCTAAAGGAACATGTAACAAGAGCTCGACAACTGCCCAAAGGTTAGCAAGTAGAATTCTACATGTCTGCTTACATCTTGGATGCAATTTGTGCCTGTAAGGAGTTCCTGGGCTTGAAGTGGGCATGAACATCGGTGGAGACCTCTGTGAAGAATTATTGTAAAATGTTGTCCAAATGCAGCTTCGAAGGAATTATCACATAGTTGTCTAATAATTTTGTCACCTCTGTGTACAAGATGATATTTGAACAAGATCCACCTTGCATGTTGAAGGTAGAAATAGAGGCATTGATCAATATAGTAGATTGGTATGCCTCACTGTTTGTCACCTTTATACGAATGTACATTGCAGAGAATCCTCTGCATGTTCTACTGAAGTTTGCCTTAGACAAGCTCATCATGTAGGAAGTATCATACCACATCTCAGTAGGATTGACAACTAGGTTGCACCGGAAGAAGAAGGCACCTTGGCCCGCTCTTTGTTGTGGATCGGGTTATACAAGATCCATAATTTCAATCACGTAGATGTCAAAGCAGAGGAGATCAAGATATATCCATTCGACGCCTGAAGCTACAATTTGTATGACCCACATTATCTTGTAAAGGATCACTGCAAGAGAGTACAGTTTTAGTGGATCCATGGGGCATGTCATTGGGCAGAGGAGGACCCATGGAGATATTGTTACAGCTTCTCTAGGCCCAATGAACCGGTCGGCATTGTTGTGGAATGGATAAGAAAGCAATGTGAAGCAACATCCAGGAGAGCACCAACAGCAGAGGTAAACATACCAATGCGTGACAAAGGAAAGAGCAAGATTGTCGATATCGTGGAGGAGGAAAAAAGCTTCAATTTTTGAGCAGACCCACTTGTATAGAAATAATCTTTGGCAATAGAGGCAAAGAGGCAACAAAGCGATAAGAGGAACATGCAAAGGTAGAGAGAAAAGTGGAGAATGGAGGAAACAGAGGAGTTGCATGAGTTGAAGGAGCAACTCCGGAAGGAACAAGATTTGTGCATACAGGAGAAGGAAGTGCAACAAGAACATGTACAACAGGGGGTGCAACATGTGCAGATAGATGAAACTACGCCCATACAGGTAGTGGAATCATCCGAATAGCTGGCACCAAGTAGGCACGGTGAGAAGTCGCAGGAGCAAGAATTTGCTCAAGAGATTGAACAAGCACTTGAGAAGATGGATACAAATATGGAGCAATAGGAGTTAGATCAAGACATCGACTCATGCCTCACCACCAAGAGGTCGACCCACCAACTTCACCGGATTCGGAATTGGAGCAAGTCCCAAGCAACCAAGGAGACACTGAGATCCTTGGAGACAATCTGGAGGAAGAGATGGACAACATCTCATTTGATGAGTCCCAAAATAGAGTTGTGAAATCTCGCAAAGTGTCAACTCCAGATGATCACACATCTCCTGCGCCATTTGAGGAATGAGTGATCGTGTCTGATGTGCACAAACGTCCAACAACATTGGCTGATGCTACCAAAGCATATGCCGAAGCCACTAGCTTGAGTGCTCGGTTCTTGATAGTTGAGAACGACTGAATGTCTAAGGAGTTACAAATGGCCAAGCAGGGAGGAGAATTGGTTAAAGCATTCACTTGAGCAGAGCTGAAGAAGGAAATATTGGATGAAGTATTGTCCCTTGACATAGTCATGTGGGCATTATATTCCAAGTTTGGTACCATGCATAAGGCAGTTTTCCATCTCAACGATTGGCAGCAGCGGTGTGCAAGGAGAGCACGTATCTTGTCAAACGTGCATGCCGCTGTTGATTACATGAAAACATGGAAAATGAGATACAAGGGAACCTCGTTACACTTACCCAAGATAATGAAGCCCAGAGAAGTTGAGTTGAAGGCATATATCCAGAGTCAGACCTAGAACTATGAAGATCTCCCGTAGCTCATCACTAGTCTACAGGCTTCCCATGCATGGGTATTTAGGAGCATGGATGTTTTTGTGTGTGCACATGTGATCCCATATATTAGGACACTCACCCAGGCAAAGAGAAAGGCACAGGTCCGGCTAGAGCTTGACTCGTACTTTGACGAGTTGATGCACATATCCACCAACCCATACTTGGTGATCAGTGCAAACACCATGCACCAATATGTTGCTAGTCTAACCACACTCAAGATAATGATGTGCATGTTATCAGATGAGTTGGATAGAGGAGCCCAAGCAGTGTACCCAAATGCTATGGAGGCAAGAGTTTGTTTCCAGAAAGATGTCACCTTAGAGTACACGGACACCATCGCGAACTACTGAGCTTGGAATTAGTTCACTATTGTCGACCACCATGAGGATGTCAAAGAGCTAGTCTTCCCACAGTTGTTCGAGTCATAGTGATGTCTTGCATGGATTGCTCAAGCCTATTTTGCCTCACATGGGTACATGTGAAGATTGTATGTAATGTCTTGTCAAGTGAAAGTTCAAGTGTCGTTAGTTGGATGTAACAACCATAGAGTAGATGAAGATTCATGAGGGTAGATGAACTATCACAAAGGGGAATGTCAAGGGCCACCCCACCCTTTGCTATAAATAGTCCCTCATAACTCATTGTTAGGGATTTTTGGTTAGCCAAGCTTCCGATAGGAGTATCTTAGAGAGTTTGGATACTATTATAATGAGCCTTAGCTTCTCCATTGCATAGAGCTGGTATATCTCTTTGGAGGAGCATGCGACAATGATTGTAACGTACTGCTGTCGGAACTAGTGGTTGGTCATGGATGTATTGTATGACTGGAACTTACACTTATTAATATAACAGAGCCAACGTGTTTCATGCATATGTTGTATTGTATTTCATCTATCTCTTTTACTCTAAATGATATATGTATATGTTTTCTTACGCACGGATGTGTAGCTATTTTCTGTATATGTATGTACAAATCTTACTGAAATGTGTTGTTGGTTTAACCATCACTTTGGATTGCTAGCTTAATTTCCTTCCATGTTGTGATGCATATTTTCTCGTGTGTTCCCTTCTTAACTGCGTGCTTTCATAGGTTTCCAAGGGGTGCACTCACCTCATCCTCCATGTGTTAGAATCTCTCATGCACCTTCCTTGACTTACTGCATATGTCACACCCTTGCTACCAATAGGGACATCTTACTTGCTTCTGTGTGAAACCACGATCAAGGTGATACTGTACGACCCACTGCTGGGACTACTACACCAGACGGTCGGAGGTCTAATTGGGACTTCTTACCAGGGAGATCCCCTCACATGTTGGTGGGTCCAACACTGTCAACATTTATGGCACTAGGAGGAGGGCGAGATGACAAGCTGTGTCCTCTCATCCTCTTTTGAACCTTTGTACATCTATCGTGGATTCTATTACACTCAACCCTCATGATGTTTTTCACATGCCAATCCTCTCAACGTAACGAGGGAGTTTTTTGATCTCTTTTCTGAATTCATGTATCATGGTGAAGGCGAAGTGGCCTAGCCTGTTTTCTTACAAGGATTCCTTGCCATGCTTGATGAGGAAGATGGATGTTCTGATGATCAGGCCAGCCTTTTGCTTGCATACACACTTCACGAATCCCCACTATAGTGGTTCTGTAGCCTACCGACCGACAACGTACACTCACTTGAGCATTTCTATGATCTCATTGAAGATACTTTCCATCATTTTGATCTAGAACATCTTGACCAAAAATTGTTACAACAACAGAAGGCCCCACATGAATCGCCTATGGAATTTTGGTAGCGCTTCCGTGTTTTGCAGTCTCAAGCTCCAAGAAACCAGATGAAATATCCATATCTTTAGGATAGATTCAAATACTATCTTAACAAATAAGTCTATCCCAAGAAGAAGTTTGAGCCCAAGCCTCACTCAACATGCTTCAGTGATGGAGCTGCAATCACAGATGGACACAACCACTATCATAAGTGACTGCCCTCCATCCCCTCATCAAACAGCTCTACCACTGCAGAGTGATGTGGGAGGGCATGCACACACATTTTTTCAACTGTCACATCCTCTCAACATCACTTCACTCAATTTTCGCATAGATTTGGTTGTTAGTCCATTGAGTTGTCACATGCATTTTGTACCACAACCTCTGTCTTCGTACTCGGATGATCCTCTGGATGATGCTATGTTGTGTTCTTCCATTCCAGACTCTACAATTGTTGTGAATGAGGATCAAGCCATCGATGGAGTTGGTGTTGCACAACCAACATGCAATGTCATTCATGAAGAGTATGAATAGGAGCTTGAGCATCAACACTTGGCGAAGGATGACTCCCTTTTGTTCGAGCCTCCTCCATTCTTTCCTGACATCTTTGGTGAACTTGCCATCCTTGATTTCGCATGTGTATCTTCTTCTATGGATGCACCCATTTTTGATCATTCGCAGGACACACCAGATGTCAGTCCATCATCCGACAACGAAGAGGATGAACTATTCATTGAAAATCCACTTGACTATTCATCTCCTTTTTCTGGAAACAGAGAGGGTGAATTTGTCTGCTTCTCATCTGCCCCTCTGTTTGATTCATTAGATCATGAGGATGCCGATGAAATCATTGATCTTACTGATCATAGCTGTCGTGATCTATTTACTCCTGTATTTGATCACGATGATGATTCTATCATAGTTGATTTTTCTAAGCCACTTGTTTATGATGATCTATCTGACGGTGAAGTCGAAACCACCTAGACTGTTGAGGTACTTCAGCCTGAGCTAATGGATATGTTAGGCCCTCATTGTCCTGAGGTTGGTTTCACTTCTGATCAAGAAATTGTTGAAACACCCAGGGATCCTCATCACTCATTTGTATGCATTGAAGATCAATCCCACACACAGATCATACTTCCTCCACTCAAACTACACGATCCCATCGCTCATGCATTGGAGGAATATTACATTGAAAGCACACGTGCACAAGACAAGTTGTCTTTGTTTCTTTCATTTTCTTGCATGTCACAGTCAAGAGTATGTGTATGCTTCACAACTACATGTAGTGTCACACATCACCACGATAAGTCCATGGACTATATGTCATGCAATTGTACTCACTGATGTTCCGCAGACACATTTAAATTTGGAGTGTGTCTGTATTCATTTTTATATCTTTCTTGTTTTCTGGTTCGCACAACAAGGTTGCTCGTGGACCATGCCTTAACCAACATAGGTCAACCAATGCACCGATGGCTGCATTGGAAGTATCACTTCATGTGATCAGGCCCATGTACCGTTAGCTTAGGAGTAGGATTAGGGTTTTCTTTTGGTTGTTTTCTTACTTACCTTGCATGTTTGTTTTTCTGCTTGCTTGTTTTCTTTCCACTTTTATTTTTCATTTACTTCTGCATTCGCTTTATTTTGTGTTGTTTTCTTATTTTTCTCTCATAGGTTAGTTTCACATGAAACTGTGTGCAACTCTTGAAACAAGCTAGGAAAGTAAAAGAGGCCTTGTGCAACTATCACTACTTGGTTATCTATTGTCCTTCCTCTGTATGAAGAACTTGTTATCTTTAGTCCATGATACATAGATAGAAAATACTTACTGTTCAAAGTGAACCTTGGTGAAAACACATCGCTTGCGCGCTAACTAGTGTCATCTAATCTAGTTGGTTGTTTTTTGGTTAATCCTTGTTATCTTAGTCAAGTAGAGTAAGGTAAGGGGAAAAACCTTAACAAGCACATCAAAGGTACATAATAAACTACTTCTCTGAAGTAACAACTTATTCTGCTCTCAATAAGTCAGGATCCCTCTTCCACCTTTGAAATGAATAAGTGTTATGCAAAGTTATGAAAATGAAAAAAATGAAAAGCGAAAAATTTTGAAAAATGAAAAATGAATAAGGCGAAAGAAGAGAAAGGCTTCCTGCACAGAGAGGTGATGCAAGTAACTCCGCTGGGATACTGACCAGGCTCGCCGATAGTGGAGTAATGATTGTGTTCTCGTGTGACTCCACGGGGGTACTATCCAGGCCTGATGGCAGTGGAGCAACACCGGAGATGAAACTAAGGCTATGATGACTATACTACTAGTGCACTAACATACCCCTCATGCCCAATCGAAACAAATTTGTTGAATTGGCTTGGAATGTGTGTCGACCAACTAAGAGCTTGGAAAATGCTACATCTTAAAATCAAGCAAGTGTGGAAACCAAGACGAACAAAGAATTGAACAATACTTCCGAAGGTGTTAGACTTGTTTTTCACAAACATGGTCCATTTAGAGAGCTGGAGTTGTACCAGTGTGTTGCCAAGTGTTTTAGTCGCTACAACCACCCCCCAAAATTTTTCCTTAGCTTCGTTTTGGAGCCTCCCTACCAACCATCCTCAACAACATGTCTTGCATTGTCAAGTACATGAGCTTCAGTGGTTTTCTAGAAGATTTCCAGCATGTGCACGATAGCTTGTTGCATCCCCCTCACAGGCTGTTTCTTTGGACTTGGTCCACCTATAGGCAAAGCAGCTCCCTCAAGAAATTACATAATTTTGGAGGGGAACTAACCTTCCCTACATAAATTGCACAATCTTGTCTAGTAGCCTACTCGGCTCAGGAATCGCCCAATTCTGCCTATCAACCTTCCCTAGAAAAATTGCACAATCTGACTTACCAGGACTGCTCAACCTAGAAATTGTGAAATTCTGGGTAGCAGTCAACTGCTCAACCCAGAAATTTCACAATCCCTCTGGGCAACCAGCCTAGCTTCCTCCCAAAAACAGTGCAAAATTTACCCTCAGTCAGGTAGGATGTTGCATGTATCATCAGGTTGACCAGTTCCACCTGGGAGCTATTTTTAGCAGTTGGAGGTTACATGCAAAAAACGTTTTAGAATCTTTCCTCCAAGTGTCACTTTTTCCTAGATTTGTGGCATGCGCGTCATGAGCATCAAACTTATTTATTCGAAACTTTAGAGCTCACTTCTTCACATCGATCTTGGAGCTCTAACATCCCACAACACATCCAGGAGTCTTCGACACATCCAACTCAATTATTTCTGGGTAAGTTAGCTTAACTTGTCTTTTGCAGCGTTTCTATCACTTTTTGTGTTTTGGCTTGTGTGAATGTTGTTTGCTTGATTTCTATGAACGCTTGTTGTTGTTTGCATGCATATTAGCTTGTTCTAGCTCCATTTTAGTTTTGGTTAGCATCTCATTGCTATCGCATGCATGACACTATTTTGCACGAACGATCGCCGATTCAACGACTCGCTTCACACACATGCATGTTGTTCCATTTTTTGAATCTTTCATTCATTGTTTGCACGCATGATCATTCACTCCTGCTTACACTCAGTATGACCATGCATTCACATTCACATTTGCTTTCAATTTCCCATCGGTGGGTCTAGGCAGCCTTGGCCCAAACTCTGCCTCACCAAGACAACATTGTGAAATCCTGAGAGGGAAGTGTTGGCCGGATAAATCATTCTTGCGGACAAGACCGATCTCCCTAGTATCAACTGATATCTAGCAACAAGAAGGACAAGCAAATCTACTTTTCTGTAAACATATTGTGATTCATTAATAAAACATAAGAGGTGTTTTAGACCCTACCTTAAGTCCAACGCTAGTTTGTGGCAGCCTTGCTCCAACAGCTTCAACGAGTTTCCTTTTAATAACCTGCAATCACAAACAAGCACACATCAAAGAACACCTGCATAGCTAATATAATAAATCATGTTCATCATAGTGATCAAGGAATCCATGAAATAAACCATAAGACACAGCTTATTGAGAAAAATAAACTTGATTGTATTAACTTTGAAATAGAAGAACTTTACAACGTTGGTGCCTTGATGCTGTACAAGTTCTTCCCAAGGTCCAAACAGGAATCTTCTCTACTTTGTAAAGCCTCACTCTCTTCCAAATGAGATCAAAAGGTATGTAATCTCTCCTCTCAAAAGCTCAAATAGGAAGACTAAGTTCCAGTAGCATTTACCCTAAAAAATATTCAGCTTTCCACCTCTCCAGTAACCAGCCCAATGCTTCATTTTATAGTGCAAAGGAAGGAGGTTACAGGTCCACCAATGAAGGGATAGAGTCCTCCTTCAAAGGGATAAGCTCCTCACATCAAGGGGTTAGCTCCTAAAGGTATGGGATGCATGAACCTTTCAGGAGCGATCTTGCCACCGCAAGATTCCCTCTAGAAGCTTCCAAAAATGACTCAAAGTGAGTATTTAAGAATGTACTTGCGCCTTTTTAACTTTTACAGGGGTTCACACCCATAACATAGATACAGAGTGGCTAGGTGCACAGGGGACATGACCAATAGGTGCGGAACCGTAGGTAATGCTAAGAGAAAGTGCGAAACTAGAATTTTAGAGATTTTTAAGGTCTTTCTCTTATTTTCAAGGTTTGATATGAAGAACTGAGGTTTAAGACTTGCAAAGGAGGTAAGTATGAGTGGTGATAGACTCACACAGATTGCAGAAAGTCATGGTGACAATTTTTTGTGCAACAGATTGCCCCCTAAAGTGCGAAGTTTGTAATAGATGAGGATGGTTTTGTCAGATCAAAGCTGACTAGAAAAACTATCTTAACTGCTTTGATACAGGAATGATTTTATAATAGATCACAAGTATAGACATATGTAGACAAAGTATGGGTGCAACTATTTGTCATTAATAGTCCACTGTATAATGAATAACAAAATTCCTCGCAGCCTAGATGGTGGAAACTAGATCGAGGGTCTTGATTTCTACTTCTCAAACTAGTACGATTCTATCCATGTGAATGAATGTGTCGAAGTCGAACAAGGTAGAAACCACTTGATTACCAGTCAATGATGTAAACTGTTAACAAGCGTGAGAGGAACCAGCATTAATGTTAATGGCCCTCAAAGTACTCAGTACAATCCATGAAATGTGAATGAATGAGTTGATGTCGAACACGTCACTAAATCCTTTGATCGAAGGTCAATGATGCAACCTATCGTCAAAGGCGAGAAACCTGTATTGAGGCATGCAGATTCCAAGGTACTAACGATTTCTAGATCATCTTTCAAGATAATGAGTTGGATTCGATAGAAAGCGATCCGTCGTAGGCAAGCCCACAACATGAAATCATAGATCAAGTTTTGAAGAAATGTATTTGGCAAGGGCTAACTCAGGGATGGTCAAGATGAATGACATGTATTTTTCAAATGAATGGTTTATTTTAACTGACCTCTTGAACACATAACGACACTGTAGATGGTTGAAAATTGACCCAAAGCTAATACCCAGAAATCGGCTAAAGACTTTCAATATGGTTTGGTTAACTGTTAGGCAAAGGATTTCCCAACCTAGGTGAACAAAAAGTGTCATGTTCAAGAGTGGTTAACTGCTTTTCTAAACCCAAAGTATAATAAACAGGTTCATTTTTCTCTCTTTTCCCCCACCATTTCTGGCAAGTACCTCTTTATTTTTGACAAGCTTGAGGAGGATAACGTTTGCTTGATTATAAGCTCATCCTTCGGATGAGTCCAACTTAGTTTAAAATTCGAACCTTAAGAAGGAGTGGCCTGTTCTTGTTTGAAATTAAAAAGGTCCTTTACTGTTAAATTTTAACGAGTCCAGTATAGGAGAAACTCAGTGTTTTTCAATTTTAGGGAGTCAGAAGAAAAATTTAAGAAAACTCCATGGTTGTCCTTTTTCGTAAATTTGTGTCCCCCAAGCTCGAAAACATATAAAATAATACTTGAGAGAATCGCTTAACCATTACGATCAAGGAGTACTTTTCATAATTAGTGGCTTCGATCTGAAAAAGTAAAAAAGCGATCGAAAACACGTTGTTTTATTACCAATATCGAACTTGAAACAACAAAAGTCCAACAATCTTTTCATGTTTATACGGTAAAAAAAAGAGCTGTAAGTGGACTGTCTTTTTAATTTCGTTTTAACAGGTTTAAAAAAGGAAAAACTCGGCAATCTTTTCATATTTTACGATTCAGAAAAGAGCTTAAAGAGGACTTGTCCTATAGGAACGAGTGGTATAAAGGGTAGCAACTGGTTCCGGCAATGGTGGAACTGCTCAAAACAAGTAATGGTCAAGAGGTTGGCTAACAAAACCACTCATAACTGCGGTCCCTCAAGAAAGGAAGACAAGCAATTGAAAGCATATAATCGGTAAAAGAGATGGTGGCGATGGAATGGAAACAACCAAGGCTCATCTAGCAGAATTTAGCAGATAAAGACGACAATCATGAGATGTAAAATGGGTATGGGTTCATTTTTACACGAGCTTGAACCACAGAGAACTTTACTTGGATTCAGTTTCATGTTTACACAAGCGAAACGAAAAACTATGCTTGTTATAAGTTCGCATGCCCCCTAGCACAATGATGCAAAATGAGTACATGCCCCCCAAGCTTCATTGCATTCAACCAGGTAGATGAAATGAAGGTTTACTTTCAAGATCGTAAAAAGACTCAAAAAGGGAGTTGTTTCATTTGTTAAAGAGGTTGACACAGGAAAAGAATTATCCTCAAAACCCTTGTTTCATTTTTTAAACGAGCTTGACACAAGACAAGGAACCATGCTCTAAAATCCTTGATTCATTTTTTAACGAGCTTGACACAAGACAAGGAACTATGCTCAAGACTCCTTGTTTCATTTTTTAATGAGCTTGACACAAGACCAGGAACTATGCTCATAACTCATTGTTTCATTTTTTAACGAGCTTGACACAAGACAAGGAACTATGCTCATGACTCCTTGTTTCATTTTTTAATGAGATTGACACAAGACAAGGAACCATGCTCACAATATCCAGTTTCATTTTTTAACGAGGTTGAGATGGGAAGAAACTATCCTCAAATCCTAGTTTCATTTTTTAATGAGGTTGCGACAGGAAGAAACTATCCTCACGTCTACTCTCTACAGTCTACCTATATAACCTACTGATTCATTTTTTTTAAAGGAGGTTGACACAGGAAAAGAACTGTCCTCATACCTGATTCATTTTTTAACGAGGTTGACTCAGTAACAGGAACTTTCCTCGAGTCTACTCTCTACAATCTACCTATATAACCTACCGATTCATTTTTTTTTAATGAGGTTGACACAGGAAAAGAACTGTCCTCATACCTAATTCATTTTTTAACGAGGTTGACTCAGTAACAAGAACTTTCCTCGAAACCCTTGTTCCATTTTTAAACGAGCTTGACACAAGCCAAGGAACTATGCTCAAGACTCCTTGTTTCATTTTTTAATGAGCTTGGCACAAGACAAGGAACGATGCTCGTAGCATCTAGTTTCATTTTTTAACGAGGTTGAGACGGGAAGAAACTATCCTTGGTTCTACTCTCTATAATCTACCTATATAACCTACTAATTCATTTTTTTTTAAAGAGGTTGACATAGGAAGAGAACTGTCCTCATACCTGATTCATTTTTTTAACGAGGTTGACTTAGTAACAGGAACTTTCCTCGAACTCACTGATTATGGCTTCCAAGTGGAAGACAGACATGTCAATGGACACACCTTGATCATGGCTTCTAAGAGGTCTTCATCAGAAGGAAGAATAGTTCTCTAGAAGGAACACATGTCAAGGGACTCAAGAGGGATAAGAACATCGTGTTCAAGTAATCCCATAGAGTTTTCCATGTCAATTACCAAATCTAAATCAAAGGAAGATGAGAAAATAGTGAGAGGCTCACTTACATCAGTAACTGAAAACATGGGACCAGTTACCACATAATTAACCCGTGGCGGGGGAGATACAACTTTGGAATTGGGAGCA
>APFE030627488.1:126078-138092 GCA_000404065.3 Pinus taeda
CTGGATTATCTCCAGGTTGTTGGGAGCAAATTAATGCATCCTAAATTTGATGTGAGAGCAGTTAGATTCTCTCTACTATAAAATAGGTTGTCATACGGATAGCTGGGTGAGAGAGTGAGAGTTTCATTGATGTAATCTCCAAATTTTGATTAATATATTCCTGATGCCTATGTTTGGTGGACGTAGCCCAGATTGGTTGGGTGAACCACGTTAATAGCTGTGTTCTATGTGTTTGATCTTCTGCTGTGTTAATTGTGTGTTTTATTTATATTGCTGTGCCTGAATTCCAACAGTAGTTGGTATGGTAGTTGCAGCTTTGACACGTTTACCTGGAGGCATAATTTCGGTGGTAATGGCAATTTTGTTATCAGAATGGGACGAGAGGCGGCTGTCAACGACATTGTTTTTCGATGGTGACTATGGTGGTTGATCTATGGTTGTTTGATGTTAGACAACAAGAAGAAGGTTTGACTAATAATTGCGGATACTCGTTTGATGGTAGTTGTTGTAGAATGTCAAACGACGGATGCATTTGGATGAATTTTTTTATAGAATAGGCAGATGGTTCTTTTACTTGACTGTCATTTCATTTCTTTTATTCCCCTCAACTAGTTACTTTGCGGTGTCTATTCAGGCAAGTACTTGCATTCATTCAATCAAGTGCCTTTTCACATATTATATCACCATATATACATTGACATGGCAAGTCAATATGTGTCCCCATCCATCTAAAGCAAATAAGAATAATAACTCTAGCCTCCTCTCCCCTTGGAAACCTAACAACCAATAGATCTCATTGCAGCTGTATCTACTACTATAATAAAACCTATGATTCAATGCTCATGAACCGAATGGATTCACATTATAGAAACATATAATGAACTAAGCAATCAATCTCACTTTGCTTCATGACCACTTACTCGTATGCTCAAACTATTGGGTCAATTGGTTCTGAGTCAACAACTATTGTAACTCCTTACTTTTATACCTTTTGCACCTTTCCCTCTACCCATGATACTGCTCTCACCTGTGTTTCTTTCACAGATTGATGCCTTTTCTTATGGATATGGTTATCTATCTGCTACTATAGGATCTATAATTGCATTTTGGGTAGAAATTTCTTTATCATATTAAATTTTGGATGTAATTTAATATTAATATAATAACATAGCTTACACAATCATCCTTGCAATTGCATGCAGGTGTGGGCACATGGGGTGATTCTAAGAATCACCCCGCCACCCCGCGATTCTCAGAATCGCCCCAACAATAGAAACCACGGGGGTATTGTGGCAGTAAGTGTTTTGTTGGTGGCAATAAATGTTTTGTATTATGTCCATGGGCCACCATAATCGTTGCAACCACAAAACGTTTCCCCATCACTAGCCATGCCCATGCCCCTTGCCGACCCAATAATCTAATCTGCCATGTTTGTCCTCTGATTCCCCACCGCATCACCACCATGATCAATTGCCACCAACAAAACACTTACTGCCACAATACCCCTATGGTTTATATCACTAGGGCGATTCTGAAAATCGCATGGATGAGAATCGCCCCATGTGCCCACGCCTACATGCAAAATGTGTCTTCTTTGTTACTGGATTGCATAAATAAATGTATTGGATCAATTCAACCACAAGTTTTCCAATTTTTGTGGTCAAAACTGATTATATTTCACTCAAGAAACCATGAAGCTAAGTGAATACATAGGACTCAAAGCTTGTATGTTCATATTAATCAGGGTATACATAAACATAAGGACTTGGACTTATGATAAGCTGGTCACGACAATGCTCATTGTCGTTGTATGAATTGCATGATTCTCATTCTCATGACCTGAGTGTGGATTCTAATGACCGCCAGATTCTATTGAGTTTGGATTTATCATAACACACTTTATCATTTTCGTCAAAAATGAAACTTAAGTTTTCAATAAATTTGTTGAACATTCACTATTTATCATAACACGCTTTTTCATTTTTGTTTAGACAATTACAAATTGATGTTAATTGGTTCCGACAACACTCGCCCAGTCTAGCTCAAATTCTCCGAGCCCTCCACCATGAGTCGCCCTACTCACAATCGAACTTTTTGACTTAAAACAAATTAGAGCGTCTTTGAGTCGCTGGTTTCACAATGTTTTTTGAGTCATTGGTCGGTGTTGGCTCGGGTTTTCGTCGAGCTAAGTCAAACTCTAGAATACTAGGAAGACCATCAATCATTCCACTACACACATTTGTTAAAGGATCATGGCAATAAAATGGGGATCATTACTCAGTTTGGAGATTGTATTCTCATCCACTTGTACAAATTGTGTAAACTCTTTAGCTCTGATATGTGATTTTTCATTAGTGAGCGTCCATCTGTTATTAAGGAAGCCACATATTTCCTTCTCCAAAGAGTGGATATGAAAGACAATTTTTTCACCAATTCAACATCTTTCATAACATGCTAAGTACCTGCTCATATATGGAATTTTTCTCTTTTATGGGCACATGGGGCGATTCTCAGAATCACCTCGCCACCCCGCGATTCTTAGAATCGCCCCAATGATATAAAAGGATGTACAACACTAACATGTTGCCTTGTTATAAAATCTTCTCTCTTCTCATGCTTTTAGATGAAATAACCTGTTTACTCTTCCTCTACAACATAGAAGAAATAACCATTTTTTTCGTTATAATGGATGAAACAACCTTTTTATTTTTTTTCCATAAATTCTACAAAGCCTCTAATAACAATCTAATATATATATATATATATATATATATATTTTCTCATGCTTATAGACTAAAAAACTTTTTTTTACCATAAATCCTGCAAAACCTCTAATAACCATTTTACTCTTTTCCATGGATTCTACAAAAACTCTGATAATTGAAAATATGCTATTTTGTTCCGGAGCTTTTCCATAGATTCTACATAGGCTCTAGTAAATAGAAGTGTTCTCTTTTATTTAGGTTTGTTGCAATTCATTCTCTTGTATTCATGTTTGCTGCAATTTTACAATACTGGTGCTGACATGATCATTTGTACTTAGGATCTGCCCCTGGAAAAATGAGCCGATGCAATTAGCAGTATGGTATATGAAGAAAGAAGGCTGAGAGATCCTGTTTATGGGTGTGCAGGAACAATCTGGCAACTACAACAACACGTCTCGAAGCTGCAGTTAGAGAAAGAAATTTTGCAAATAGAGCTTCTTCACATGCATCTGCAACACGCGATTTCTCTTCTTTCATAAGAGAAAACTTGCACATTGTTGAGGGCAGAGATCAATTGATATTAGAGCCATTTTCTCACAGTCTGAGCACTTTCCATGAAAGATCCACATCCTCATGCGACGAACTACCCAATGGGTACCACGTTTCAGATGTTCGTGATCAAGCTGATCAATCCCTACCAGACCTGTGGGAGCCCTCATGGCACTAGTCGACGTATGACATGGAACTCCATGAAATTATTACGGGGCGATACTTTAATATCTCACCCCTAATGTATTTTTTGTCCCTAATTCCAATACCTAATTATAGGTCCTTGAATGTCAATGCAAGTTTTCATGCTATGTATTGCCTCTGGTTTGCTCAATGTATAATAAAGTTATCCAGTTACGTTTTCCCTTCATGTACTTCATTATATTCTTCTTGCCCTAATTCAATTCCGATACCATACATTCGGCCCAGCATAGCGTGGGGTAGCTAGAGTTTGAAGGAAGATTTTGGTGCAATTTAACAATAGTACAACAATTATATTAAATTTTAATATAATTCATAGATTGGATTTTTCTCATTTATGGGCACATGGGGTGATTCTGAGAATCGCCCCCCCACCCCGCGATTTCAGAATTGCCCCACCACCTCGCGATTCTCAGAATCGCCTCAGTGATATAAACTGGTAAACAGATTGTGTAAACTCTTCAGCTCTGATATGTGATTTTTCATTTGTGAGCATCCATCCGTTACTTAAGGAAGCCACAAATTTCCTTCTCCAAAGGGTGGATATGAAAGACAAAATTTTCACCCATTCATTGTCTTTCATGACATGCTCAGTACCTGCTCATAGATGGGAATTTTCTCATTTATGGGCACATGGGGTGACTCAGAGAATCGCGAATCGCCCCGCCACCCCGTGATTCTCAGAATCGCCCCAGCGATATAAACTGGTATACCATCAAGACATAATGCTTCCTCATTTTACTGCACCACTTCTCTATTTTCTGTAATGGGATTCTCTGTTATATGATGGCCACATGATACAACACTACTAATATTGGAACTGTGAGTTCAATGAAAATCGCTGACTTGGTTCTCACTATGCTGCAATCTCCTCTGATTGCGATTTCAAATTCACCTGTCATTATAATTCCATTGAGTCATGTTAGCACTTTTGCTCATTTTAGTGTTACATCATTTCCAATTATGGTAATTTTAGTGTCACATTTTTTATAATTTATTAGCGGTGGGGAAATATTTAGAATTGTTATTTAAAAAATAATAAGAGTAATTACGTTAAAATAAAGTTTATTATATTTGATTTTTTATTTAAAAGAGTTAGGTCTAATATAATTAATTATATTAGCGGTGGGAAATATTTCGAATTGTTATTTAAAAAATAAAAGAGTAATTATGTTAAAATAATGTTTATTATATTTAAAATTTTACTTAAAAGAGTTCGGTATAATAGTAAAAAGTTAGAGTTTTTCACCATTAGATAAGTTTCAAGAGCTTAATCTAGAGTCGTAAGGACATTTTAAAGTAGGCACTTTTTGAAGTAATGATTGAAAGTATAGTAGCATTAACATTATAGGATTATTAAGTTTAAAAATGTTTTATAATTATTTTTTTATAATATTATAAAAAGTATTTTTCTTAATTTTTAATATTAATTGTCTTTTTTGTTATATTTTAATATTACATGATTAGGGGTTAGAGTAGGTATGCCTTCGTAGACATAATAATCAAATCATTGCATGGAGGTGGGTCTTTTGTCCCACAAACAAGGGGGTCTCATACACCAATTTGGTGTTTGGCTTGGTTATGACCTTAAAATTGGATAATAATAATAATTAGGATATAGATTGTTAGGAATTCATAATCTATAAGGGTGAAAGCATGGAGCTGGGTTACACTTTTTGGCAAGATATGGCATGTTTGGGTGGAAAAAATGATTGCTCGATTGAGCCCTTTTTAAGCGCTCGATCGAGCCGTTTGAGCACTTAAACAATGTAACCCAATGTTATTTAGGAGCTCGATTTAGCCATGTCTTTGCGACAGTCAAATGAAGGAGATTGGGTTTTGGATTTATTTTCAGGCTCAGGTAAGTTTTATTATATGGAATTGAATTTCAATATGTTATTTATTAATTTATATGTCATTGTAATAATTTACTTCATTATTTCTTTTGTGCTTGATAATTAGGTACAACACTAATATGTTGCCTTCAAAAAGGAAGAAATTGCATTGCCATTGAAAAAGATCCAATACAGTGCAATTTTATTTAGCAAAGAATTAATGCTCTTCAATTTGTTCCAGATGCAATGAAAGAAATTGGGTTGAAGAAAGGGGACTTTAGTGAATCACGTGTGGTGAAAAAGGCAAATGAACCCGAACCACCATTACACGGAATGATTGGAAAGGCATACATTGGGAGTTTTGCAGACATCAAAGATCCGTTAGAGGAGGAAAATGAGCAAATGAAGCAGAAAATATTGTGGAAGAAGACAATGATGAAACTCCAAAGGACGAAGAGTTTGGATTACATGACATTGCTGATTAACTTTAAGTTATGCTTGGAAATCAAGCTCATTTTTGGAAACTATTAATTAGTTATACTTGTAATGTTTTGACTTTGACATTTTATGAGAAGAAGAAGCACTCAATTAAGGTTGTTATGTGTTCAATATTTGTATTATGTGATTTTCGCATTCATTTTTATGTTAATCATTATTTTTTGAAAAACAAACAGTGATTATTATTATTTTTTGACATGAAATTCATAAAAAAAACTATTATTTAACCATTTTTAGCTAAAAGTTTCCTATAAAAATTGTGATTTTGACATGTCATCTCTAGCAAAAAATTACAAAAAATTATCAAAACGTGTAGTTTTTTAGTTATATTTATGTTAAAAATGGTTATTTTTTTGTCAATTGTTAAAAAATATTTTTTTTAGAGACAATTATTTCATTTGGATTGAAATATTAATTAACGATGTATAAATATGTAGAATATCGAAAATTCAAAATATCGACCTTCTTTTTTAAATATGCAAAACAATAAAAACCTCACTACAAGAAAATATGAAGAAGAAGACCACTTCAAAAATTATTAAATTTAGAAAATAATTATTTACATTTCATACATTAGAAAATTTAGAGTCAAAAAATAGGTCTTTTTAAAAAATGGCCTTATGCAGAATTACCACTTTTTTAAATCAGCATGAAAATCACAACCATTCTAAAACGTAATGTATATAAAAAAATTTGAAGTGCCAAAAACTATGCTCTAAAAAAGACGTGTGTTTTGCATCACCCCTTTTCAAAATCGGGTCACTTTTTTGCTATCTCTACAAAATGGGTAACAGTATCAGTTCCGGTTTCAAAGTTTACATTGTTTTCATTATATTATGTATTGTTGACTGATTCTGGTGAACCAAAATGTTATGAAGAAGCAGTGCAGGTAGAAACCAAGAAGAAGTGGGAGCAAGCCATGAAAGAAGAAATGGACTCCTTAGCACATAACCAGACTTGGGACTTAGTCAGGTTGCGTGTAGGTAAAACAACATTGCAGAATAAATGGGTTTACAGGCTAAAGGAAGAAGATGGAGGTAGGAAAAGGTTCAAAGCTAGACTTGTTGTGAAGGGGTTTGCACAGAAAAATGGTATAGACTTTGATGAGATATTTTCTTCTGTTGTGAAAATGACTTCAATCAGAACTATTTTAAGTCTAGTAGCAGCTGAAGATTTGCATCTTGAGCAGTTAGATGTAAAGACAACCTTTCTCCATGGGGATTTGGAGGAAGAGATATATATGCAGCAACCACAAAGATATGAGGTAAAAGGGAAGGAGAAACTAGTGTGCAGGTTGAAGAAGAGCTTGTATGGCTTAAAACAGGCTCTAAGGTAGTGCTATCTAAAATTTGACAAGTTTATGTCTGAACAAGGTTATACTAGATGTCACTCTGATCATTGTGTTTATATCAAAAGGCAAAATGATGGTAGCTATATTATATTGTTATTGTATGTAGATGACATGCTTGTTGCAGGTTCTAACATGCAGGAAATAAATGTGCTCATAAGGAAATTGGAAAACTCATTTGCAATGAAGGATTTGGGTGCTGCAAAACAAATCCTTGGTACGAGAATAACTAGAGACAGGAAGAATCACAAATTAACATTGTCTCAAAGTGAGTACATAGAAAAGGTGTTGAAAAGGTTTAATATGCAGAATGCAAAAACAGTTAGTATACCTTTGGCTGGCCATTTCAAATTAAGTAAGGAGGCGTGTCCCAAGACTCAGGAAGAAATGGCTCATATGTCTAAAGTTCCATATGCATCAACAGTTGGAAGCTTAATGTATGCAATGGTCTGCACAAGGCCTGATATTACACATGTAGTGGGAGTTGTAAGCAGGTACATGAAAAAGCTAGGAAAATAACATTGGATGGTTGTGAAGTGGATTCTCAGGTATTTGAGAGGTACCACAAATCAAACATTATGCTTTGGTGGTTCAAACGTTGCTCTACAGGGATATGTTGATGCATATATGGCAGGTGACAGAGATAACAGGAGGAGCACTACAAGATATGTATTTACTGTAGGTGGAACAACTGTTAGTTGGGTTTCAAAAATCCAAAGTGTTGTTGCACTTTCAACAACAGAAACATAGTATGTTGCTCTATAGAGGCTAGTAAAGAAATGATTTGGTTACAAAGGTTTCTGGATGAATTGGGTAAGAAGCAAGAGTTGGGCAGGTTATACAGTGACAGCCAAAGTACCATACATCTTGCAAAGAACTCTATATTTCATTCCAAGACTAAACATATATAGCTCAAGTACCATTTCATACGGTCAGCATTGGAATATGGACAGTTGAAGTTGGAAAAGATACACACTAGCGAGAATCCTGCAGATATATTAACAAAATTTGTAACCAAGGAGAAACTGAGAATCTGCCCAGTTTCAATTGGTATTCAAGTATGATGAAGAAGATGAGAAATAACTAGGTCTAAAGTGGAGTCATTGTCTAGCAAATGAAGCAGTGATGGAGTTTCTATAATTAGTCTCCAAGTGGGAGATTGTTGGGTGTGGAGCCTGATTATCTTCTGTATTCAAAGGTTTTAGCCGGATGTATACCCCAGGAAGACTGTACACCCCTCCACGCGGGGGGGAGGGGGGGTGTGCAGGGGGGACTTGTCCCCCCCATAGGGGCTTGGGGGCCAGCGGTCCCCAGGCGGGGGTTTGGGGGCAGCGCCCCCGAAACTAAAAATAGATGTAAAATTGCCTTGTAAAAGTCTAGTAATTTCTAGTCAATCTGGGCCATTCATTAGGCGGATGATGTGACGGTAGAAGTTATGTTTAATTTAGGTTTGTTTGCCCTAGAAGGCAAACCTTCATTATATATGAGGGAATTGTATTGCGTCTATGCATATCTGTATTCTAAGTGAGGAAGAGAGAGGAGATTCAGAGCGAAGAGGGTGTTACAACAGATCTGCTGTAGGTTGTATCTATTCAATTTGATAGATAATATAATAAAGGAAGGACTGGCTGTTTCTCCGTGGACGTAGCCCAAACTGGGTGAACCACGTATATCTGTGTCTCTCTTGTTTTATGCGTTTTCTGTGTTTATATTTCTGCAATATTTTATGTGTTCCATTGCTCCGTAATATATAATTTTCTAACAGATAGAGGAGGATCCATGGAGATATTGTTACAGCTTCTCCAGGCCCAATGAACCGGTTGACATCGCTGTGGAATGGATAGCAAATCATTGTGAAGCAACATCAAAGAGAGCACCAACAACAGAGGTAAACATACCAACACGCGACAAATGCAAGAGGAAGATTTTTGACATCATGGAGTAGGAACAAAGTTGCAAGTTTCGAGAAGACCCACTTGTACAAAAAGAAGCTTTGGCAATAGAGGCGAAGAGGTAACAAAGTGATAAGAGGAACATGCAAAGGTAGAGAGAAAAATGAAGAATGGAGGAAACAAAGAAGGAGATGCATGAGTTGAAGGAGAAACTCCGGAAGGAACAAGAGTTGCACAAATAGGAGAAGGAAGCACATCAAGAACAAGTACAACAGGGGGTGAAACATGTGCAGATAGATGAAACTATGCCCATACAGGTAGTCAACTCATCCAAACAGCTGGCACCAAGCAGGTAAGGTGAGAAGTCGTAGGAGCAAGACTTTTCTCAAGAGATTGAACAAGCACTTGCGCTGATGGATACGAATATGGAGCAACAAGAGTTAGAGCAAGAAATCAACCTCATGCTTCACGACCAAGAGGTTGACCCACCAACTTCACTAGATCCGGAACCAGAGCAAGTCCCAAATGACCAAGGAGACATTGAGATCCTTGGAGACAATCCGGAGGGAGAGATGCACAAAATGTCATTCGATGAGTCCCAACATAGAGTTGTGCAATCTCACAGAGTGTCGAATTTAGATGATCACACATCTCCTGCGCAGTTTGATGAAAGAGTGATCATGTATGATGTGCGCAAACATCCATTAGCATTGGTTGATGCTACCAGAGCATATGCCAAAGCCACTAGCTCGAGTGTTCGCTTCTTGATAGCTGAGAACGAGCGAATGGCTAAGGAGTTACAAACGGCCAAGCAGGGAGGAAATCGGTTACAAAATCCACCCAAGCAGAGTTGAAGAAGGCAATAATGGATGAAGTATTGTCCCATGACACAGTGATGCGGGCATTGTATTCTAAGTTTTGTACCGTGCATAAGGCAGTTTTCCATATCAATGGTTGGCAGCAACGGTGTGCGAGGAGAGCATGTATCTTGTCGAATGTGCATGTTGCTGTTGATTACATGCAAACATGGATAATGAGATACAAGGGAGCCCCATTACACTTGCCCAAGATGATGAAGCTAATAGGAGTCGAGCTGAAGGCACACATCCAGAGTCAGATCTAGAACTATGAATATCTCCGGCAGCTCATCACTAGTCTACATGCTTCCCATGCATAGATATTCAGGAGTATGGATGTTGTTGTGCACGCACATGCGATCCTATCTATTGGGACACTCACCCAGGCAAATACAAAGGCACAAGTCTGACTGGAGCTTGACTCGTACTTTGACGAGTTCATGTGCATAACCACTAGCTCAAACTTGGTGATTAGTGTAATCACCATGCACTAGTATGTTATTGGTCTAGTCGCACTCAAGACAATGATGCGCATGTTATCAGATGAGTTAGACAGAGGAGCCTGAGCAGTGTACCTGGATGCTATGGAGGCAAGAGTTCGTTTCCAGAAATATGTCACCTGAGAGTACATGAACACCATTGCAGACTACTGAGATTGGCATCAATTCGCTACTGCTGACCACCATGAGGATATTGAAGAGCTAGTCTTCCCACAGTTGTTTGAGTCATAGTGATGTCTTGCATGGCTTGCTCAAGCCTATTTTGTCTCACATGGGTACATGTGCAGATTGTATGTAGTGTCTTATCAAGTGTAAGTTCAAGTGTCAATAGTTGGATGTAACAACCATAGAGTAGATGAAGAGTCATAAGGGTAGATGAACTATCACAAAGGGGAATGTCAAGGGCCACCCCACCCTTTGTTATAAATAGTCCCTCATAACTCATTGTTAGAACTTTTTGGTCAGCCAAACTTCAGATAAGAGTATCTTAGAGAGAGCTTGGATAGTATTGTAATGAGCCTTGGCTTCTCCATTGCACAGAGCTAATAATTCTCTTTGGAGGAGCAGGTAGTAGTCATTATAAAGTTCCGCTGTTGGAACTAGTGGTTGGTCATGGTTGTATTGTATGACTAGAACTTACACTTATTAATATAACATAGCCAACACGTTTCATGCATATGTCGTATTGTATTTCAACTATCTTGTTTACTCTAAATGATATATGTATCTGTTTGCTTACGCATCCATATGTAGCTATTTTCTGTATAGTATGTAGGAATCTTACTGAAATGTGTTGTTGGTTTAATCATCACTTTGGATTGCCAACATACTTGCCTTCCATGTTGTGATGCATCTTTGTTGGTGTGTTCCCTTCTTAACTGCATGCTTTCACAAGTTTCCAAGGGGCGCACTCACCTCACCCTCCGTGTGTTAGAATCGCTCATGCACCTTCCTTGACTTACTGAATATGTCACACCCTTTCTACCACTAGGGACATCTTACTTTCCTTTGTGCAAAACCGTGGTCAAGGAGATACCATACGATCCACTGCTGGGACTCCTACACCAAACGGTCTGAGGTCTAATTGGGACTTCTTACCGTGGAGATCCCTTGACATGTTAGTGGGTCCAACACCCTCGATAGTTGGAAAGCTTCTAGGTGGACACTCAAATGTTGAATTTTTGGATGAGCAATTTTGGCACCTTAATAGAAGTAGGGGAAATTGGGGTGAATGATGAAGAGCCTAAGGAAATTGCGGTGCAGCAGGATGCAATACTAGATCTGTAGGTGGTGGAAGTTGATGACACGAATGAAGGCTCAATTTCTTTTCCTTCTCAATTTGGGCCTAAAATTCATGAAATGATGTTAATTCCACTTCTGGGGTGACCATTGTAGCTTAGCTTATATAGTTTTAATTATGTTAGGAAAATAGGTAGTAATCTTAGGAGTTTTTTTGGAGGTTGTACAAGAAAATCCAGCTCAGAATAGTTGCATGTAGAAAAAGAGATACTAGATTCAATCTTTTTTGGACTTTTCTAAATGTAGAAAAATTTACTAAATATGTAAAAGGTTATGACCTCCAAACCATGTTGAATTAATAGAAAATCCATAATTATATATATACTTATT
>APFE030627488.1:139991-154731 GCA_000404065.3 Pinus taeda
TCAATCACTGAAGTCCTAACTGAATTCCTCCATGCAATAGCTCAAGTTAACCCATAGGAACCACGTATTTCCTTCTGGCAATTGCATGTGCCACATCTGTAGCTCGAACTGAAGTGCTCTAAGAGAATAAGATAATGTTTATAGTCCTAATATTATTAAGGGCTAATGATATTTGACTGTTCTATTTTTAGCCTGGCAGTCTAAAAATAGACTCCGCCCATATGTCTAAAAATAGAGGTACATCTATTTTTACCAACTTGACCAATCATCCACAAATAACATCCTGCAACTCATAGACCATGATCCATATGTCTAAGAATAGACTTTTCGCCAAAAATAGCCTGCGGGCCCACTTAGTGAAGGCAACTTATTTCCACTAAGCTCCATCATCTTGTTGCATTCTCAACACAGAGGCATTTAGTCACCACATCTATTCTTAGAGATAAGCTACCATCGCCCTAGCTAGTTTATTTCCATTTCTGTTTGTAAGCATATTTCAGTATTTTACAGTAATGAAATGAAGTATTATTTCTGTTGCATCTCTATATGTATGGTTATATATGTAATTTGTTGCATTCCTGTTTAAATCGAGGTCAGTGATATCAGAGTGTTTTTCTCTTTCTTTGTCTTTCTTTTCATGTCCCCAACGAGGTCGGGATATAAGGAGTTAGGGCTTGAACTGGTCGAACCTTTGCAAGACCAGCCTCGCAAATCCCGACGACCTCCCATAGCGGATGAAAATAAAGATTAGGAGGTAGGAGATCCTATCAAAATCTTGCTCAAAGAGGCCCTCGAGCGACAAAGGAACGCGATGATGGAAAACTTTGCCCAAATCCTTCAGCAGTTACCTAGGGGTGACACATTTGCTTCTAGCAGCTACTCTGGAAGTGCCACGCCCTTTAAGGTACAAGTTAACTTTGACATTCCCATAGTTGAGAGTCAGATATGTGTAGACACCGTAGATAAATGGTTAAATCTGCTAGAAGGGTATTTTTTTGTTCATGATTTTTCTGGCCGGGAAAAGATTACTTTCACTCTTCTTAAAGATGCCCCTACGTCAAGGACTAGTGGGAAACGTACTGCGAGTAGAAGGATGACAATATAACCTCACTATTTTCAGCCACACCCACTTGGAATTCATTTCGGACTGCCGTCAAGGAGCAGTAATACCCTTTCGGAAGCTATGAGGATCAATACATAAAGTGGACCACACTGCGGTAAGGAAGGGACCAAGACATGCTAGAGTTTACCAATATTTTCCATACCCTTCGCACAAAGTTGGGTATCAAGGATTCAGAGCAGAATTTGGTACTCAAATACCGCGACTACCTCCGCAAGTACATCCAGGAAGAAATAGATTCTTGAACATCTCCTCGCTTGGCATGACATACCGATATGCTGTCAAGATCGAGTAAAAGTTTAAACAGAAGAAGCGAGACTTTGGGTCTGTGAATCCGAAGCAAGGGAAATGTGCCCCCAGATCGCAGAACAAAGGACAAAGCCAAGGTGGGGCGACCCAAGATAACCCTCCAAAGATGCAAGGAAAGAACATCGCTGCGTAGCCGAAAAAGGACACGGGCCAAGCAGTCACAACACAAGTGAGTGTCGGGCCAAGCAGTCACTAGTGGCCGACCTAAAGGTTCCAAAATCAGATGCATGTTCTGACTCTGAGTCAAAACCTAACGAGGGGAATGAAAAAGGGAAGCAGATTATCAATGCGGAGCCCAACACCACCGTTGCCACCACGAAGATCCAGAAGGAGGAACCTAAAGATCCAGAGGAGGAGGAGCGTCTCTTCCACTCCCAGATGTGGGTAGAGGGCTCCTCGCTACAGTTCATTGTTGATAGCGTTAGCCAAATAAACCTCATTTCGGCAGAGGTCGTGAAGCGGCTAGGCTTACTAACCACAACACATCCACAATCCTACACCATCGGGTGGCTTCACCAAGGATGTGATCTTCACGTGAGCCAATAATGTCGCTTTCCATACAACATCAAGCCCTTCACAGATGAGGTATTGTGTGATGTTGCTCCCTTTGATGTTTGTGATGTATTATTAGGACAACCATGCTTGTGGAAGTGACATGCTGCGTATGAATCAAGGCCCCGTGCTGTTATTGTTACTTTGGGAAATAAGTTGTACAGGATACCAGAGGTAGCACAACCTACCGCCATCTCTTTGGTTACTACAAAACAATGCAGTAAGCTCATTTCCAAATTGGAAAATTTGTTTTTTTGATGATACACCCTTAAGGAAAGAAGAAGACAGTGGCCACGACCTCCAGACATGGCCCCTCCGCACGACGACTATAGATGGACAAGATCGTGGAAGAGTACAAGGACATATTCACCTCACCCGCAGGGGTTCTTCTGCACTGTCAGTTCAAGCACTCCATCGATTTGACCTCAGGTGCGCCACTACCCAATGGAAAAATCTATCGGCACTCTGTTCTGGAGAATAATGAAATAAAGAGGCAGATTCAGGAGCTGCTACAGAAAGGTCACATCCGTCTGAGTTCATCGCCCTCTGGGAGCCCGATCGTGTTGGTACAGAAGAAGGATGGGACTTGGAGACTTAGTATTGACTATCGGGTGTTGAACAAGATCACTGTTTGTAATAGGTACCCGATCCCATGGACTAATGACCTCTTGGACCAACTGAAGGGGGCAAAATATTTCAGCAAGATCAATTTGAAGTTAGGATATCACCAGGTACCAATCAAACCCTTCGATGTGTGGAAGACTTCCTTCAAAGCCAAGGAGGGCCTTTTCGAATGGTTGGTTATGCCTTTCGGATTGATGAATGCTCCTCCAACCTTCATGAGGCTAATGGATGACATCTTGCAGCCATTCACCAACTCATTTGTAGTGTTATACTTGGATGACATCGTGATCTTCAGCCAAAGTTGGGAAGAGAACCTCCACCACATCCGACATGTTCTCCAAACATTGCGGCAACACAAGTTATGTGCCAATTTGGAGAAATGCACTTTTGGCATGATCTGAGTTCAGTATCTGGGATACATTATTGATGAACAGGGGGTGCATGTGGATCCATCCAAGGTCCAAGTCATTTGGCATTGGCCATCTCCAACCACTCTTACAGAGCTCCACAGCTTTCTAGGTCATGCCAACTTCTACCACAGGTTCGTGTTGGGATTTTCTCATATCACTTGGCCCTTGAGTCAAGTCACCAAGGGAGGAGCGAAAGAAAAATTCCTTATGGTCTGAATCTCAACAGAAGGCATTCACAGAGTTGAAAGATCGCCTCTGCTCAGCACCAATGCTCGCATTACCAGACTTGCAACAACCATTTTAGGTCGAGATAGATGCATCTGACTATGCTATTGGGGCAGTCCTTAATCAACACAGACATCCAGTGGCATATCACGGTGAGACATTTTCAGACACAGTCCAGAAGTATCCCACTTATGACAAAGAGATGTATTCCATTGTGCAGACCTGCCGACAATGGAAGTATTACATTTTAGGGAAGGAAACAGTCATCCACATAGACTACCAACCCCTGTAGTTCATGCAGACCCAAGAGAAATTGAAAAATGATCACCATAAGAAGTGGTCCACATACCTGCAACAGTTCCATTTGAATATCAAGTATAAGAAGGGCAGCACCAATAATGTTGCAGATTGCCTCAGTCGACCACCAATCATGGCGTTAACCATCATGCTCAACTCTTGTGGGCACGAAACTTCTGATTGGCCACTTCTCTACAAAAGCGACCCAAAATTCGGCCACACATACTAGACACTCATGGAGGGTCAGCATGTTCTAGATTTTCACCTCCAGGATGCCTTGTTATGCCACCTAGATCACCTTTGTGTTCCTTCAAGTGAGTGTGCCAAGATGATTTGGGAAGCACACTACATTTGGGCTACTTGGCATTTCGGGGTCGAGAAAATGGTGGCAATACTGCAGAAGTATTTCTATTGGCTGAATCTTCAACAGGATGTCGGGAAGTACATCAGATCATGCACTTCCTATGCCATTTCCAAACCGACCATCAAGAAGCAAGGCCTTTATACCTTGCTTCCTACCCCTAGTTGACCTTGGGAATCCATCTCCATGGATTACATGTCGGACCTTCCTTCTACTAAGCATGGAAACGACTGTGTTTTGGTGGTCGTCGATAGGTTCTTGAAGATGACCATTATGGTAGCCTGCAAGAAGAATATCACAGTAGAAGCCACTACTAAACTCTTCTTTGAACGAGTGTGGGTACCCTTTGGGATGCCACAGTCTATCATCTCAGATCGGGACAACAAGCTCCTCAGTACATTTTGGTCCAGTCTCAGTACATTTTGGTCCAGTCTCTGGTCAATGCTAGACACCAACCTCACTAAGTTCACAGCGTTCCATCCTCAAATTGATGGTCAGACAGAGGTTGTGAATAGGATGATCGTACACATTCTGCGCATGTACAACTCAAAGCATCCACACACATGAGATGAGAGCCTCCCCTATGTTCAACACAACTACAACAGGTCTCTCCACAGCTCAACTGACCATAACCCTTTTCAGGTGGGCTTGGGATTCCAGCCACTATGCCCCATTGACGTGGCCATGCCATTTGCAACTACTCACGCAGATTCGGCTCATGTCCAGTCCGAAAAAGATAAGGCAAACAACTTCATTGAGCACATACAACATATTCGCCAGAAAGTCCACGACATTCTGGAGAAATCAAATGCCAAGTAAAAGTAGCGACATGATCAACATCAGGTTCCACACAAATTTCAGGTGGGTGACAAAGTCTGGTTGCATTTGCTAAAGGAATGCCTTACCAGAGCCTATCAGAAATTCAGATGATGTACCAATTTACCCAAACGGGGCCCATAGTTTGGCGTGTCATCTTCTGGGGTTAGGTTTTTGGATGTTTAGGGTTTTCCATTGTTTTTCAACAATAAATAGGCCTTCGAGCCTCATTGTAACACAGTTCAGAGGCATGCAACCGCCACATCTCTTCTCAAAGATAAGCTACCATCGCCCTAGCTACTTTATTTCCATTTCTGTTGGTAAGCATATTTCAATATTTTACAGTAATGAAATGAAGTATTATTTCTGCTGCATCTCTATATGTATGGTTATATCTATAATTTGTTACGTTCCTTTTTAAACCTGAATCATGTTTGTTTTATGTCTTTTCTTGTCAAGTACAAAATCAACTTCTTAAAGGTTTGTTAAAGATGTGATTTTAAAGAAAATAATGAATAATAAAAATAAATTAAATATCATCTCACCAGCAATTTACTCCACTATATACATCGATTCACATATCATGAGGAAGACAGATTTGAAGCAGATACATAAACATATGTGTGGAGGAATGCACGAAAGGTCTTTCACATATCAAGCAAAAAATGGCTAAGTATTAGAGTAAGGGGGGACTGACTATGTATGGAGGTGTGAAGAAAAAAGTGTGCAAAGTGTGTAACTCTTGTTTAGGGTAAAAGGTTTTGCACTAGGCTTTGAAAATACAATGAAGTATGAAATTTCTTAATAGAGAAAGGAAAATTGTGAATGATTGATGAATAATAATGATGGGCTAGGTTGAGTCAAAGTAATGCATACCCAAAATGCAATGTTTTCATGATCCAATTCCTCCATCCATCCAAATCTTTTTCTTTGAAGAATAAGCTTATTTGGTGAGCCCTTGCTATGGTTAATCTCCACACAAAGGTAAGCATATAAAAAAATATCAAACATAGTTTTTTTTATATATATATCTATATCTATAATATATATATATACTATATATATATATCCTATTATTTCTACTTTAGAGAATAGTGAGGCAGAATAGGTGAAATTAGTTACAAATATTTAGTTACAAAGTATTATAATGTTTATTAATTCTAGGGTAACCAGTGAAGCTACCAAAAGACTAGCTCTTCCCTAAAAACAAAAGTCCTCAAAAACTTTGTAGTTATCAACAATAATATGTAATTGAACAATTAAAATATATTTGAAAACAAAATATACCTCATAATCCTTTCTCCAGGTTAAATAAAGAAACTAATATAAATATGATATAGATAATCAATATCTATTAAACCAACCATTTCTTTTCTTAAATACATACGAAGAAGATAACTATTTCTTTTGTTACTTTAGAAACAAAGATCTTCGTTACTTTTTCTATATATAATATATAATTAAATAATAAATCTTCTTAAAAATTAAAAAAGATCATAAATCCAACTTTCATGATTTCTTTTAAGATTATTTTGTATAATTAAAACCAGATATTTGAGTAATTTATTTTTTCTTCTTAATAAAATAAATTAAGTTAAATCAACTTTACATTTAACTTTTAAATAAACCTTTTTTTCCACCTTCTTTTACAGTGTAAAAAAAATAGTAAGTAAAAATACAAAAATGAGACATAAGAAACAAGTTTAAGTTGTAGCAAAACTTATATAATAGTTAACTTTAGAGCTCTGGTCATTATATAATATGATAATATTTTAATGTTGATGCACTTATAAAAAAAATAAATAAAAATCTTATCCTAAACTATTTTGGATTGTTTCAGGTATACCCGTTCATCCACCATAATTTCCTACTTTGACATATCATCTTCTTACATTGACCACATGATAAGGATAAGGATAGCTTTACATGGTGGTCCTTTAGGTCCATGCATGCTTAAGTTTAAAATAAATTTAAAACAAAAAACTACCCCTTTTCCAAATGCGTTGTTAGTGTTGATGCACTTATATCATAAAATCTTATCCTAACCTATTTTGTATTGTTTCAAGTATACCATAATTTCCTGCTTTGACATGTCATCTTCCTACATTGACCACACGATAAAGATAGCTTTGCATGGTGATGCTTAAGTTTGAAATAAATTGCATACTTAGGTTTAAAATAAATTCAAAACAAACAATGTACCCCTTTTCCAAATCCACCTTAAATGACATAATAGTTTAAGCATTTTAAATTGATATTTCAATTTAATTAAATTTTAAATAATTTGTATTCCCTTCTTTTGTATATGATGTTCATCACTATCACTTCAAAAGTGGGATGTCATAAAATACATAATAATGCCATATGGATGTCAAAAGTGGGATGTCATCTAAACACAAATAAATTATGGAAACCCTAAAATTATGTTTTATCTTGTCCCTCACATGCTTGTCGGTTCACAAGTAGACCATATCTGTCCTCATCTTTACACCAAAATCCATGCATTTTTTAAAAAGTTGGGATTCTGTTCACAATTTAGTATATTAAAATGATTTATTTAAAAATTTATACCAGTCATAATATAAAATCCCCTCCAATGTACCACAGTTCAAAACCTAATCACCTAGATTACAATGCAGTCAACTTAAAAAATTAATGTTTTGTCATGTGCAATTCCTATCTTTTGTCCTCCATAATTTCAAATGACCTTACATCATCAGATTCCAAATGACCTTACATACTTTTTCAAAATTTCAAGTCAACTATCAACTGGATATTACTGCAACAGATTCCAAATGACCTGACATATTTTTTCTAAATTTCAAGTCAACTATCAACTGGATATTACTGCAACATTTATGTGTTTTTAATTTAGAGCAATATTATTATTTTAATTGTAAAAGTGATTAAAAATAATTTTCCACTTCTATTAAATTAAAATAAGATATTAATTAATAACATTTTCATTAATAGTATATATATATATATATATATAATAATATATATATATAATATAGATTAATTTTATTTGTATCAACTGATATTACTGCAACTTTATGTGTTGTTAATTTAGAGCAATTATCTAATTTTAATTGAAAAAGTGATTAAAATAATTTTCCCACTTTTATTAATTAAAAATAATATAAAATATCATTTTCATTAAATATATATATATATTATTTTTATTTGTTTTACATATTTTATATACTACATTTTCCAGTGGACGATAAAGTCGAACAGATAAGTATTTCCTAAGAAAATAAGGTTAAAACCCACCCTTTATTCTCTTACCAGATAGTCCCAAAATTAAGAAACTTAAATAACTCAATAAACTAAAACAACATTTTGTATGGACTAATTCACGGAATTATGTTACTTTTTTTTATTGTAATTTTGAGTTATTAAAAAATAAAAAGATATTAAATGTTATTAATTGAAATTTAAAATTAAAAGAGTTTTCCAACCAATTTTTTAAATCATAATAAAAGTTATGTAAATAGTGGGTAAAAATTTTATTGTATTTATTTAAAAGGAAAAACAAAAATATATTTTTTTAATTATAAGATTATTATGATTAATTTTATTTTAGTTAAGTTATATAAAATTATTTTGGAAAAGAGATTAGTTTATGGTTCGAAAGTTATGAAAAAAGAGTTAAAAGACAAAGTAGGTTTAGGAGATATCATTGAACTATAAACGACTTTGGCACTATTAAGAGTGTTTTAGAGGAGTTTCATAATAATAAACCTGATCTCTTGTGTCGTTTTATTGACTTTAGAATTTTTTTTGACACTATTTCAGGACAAACCATTGGAAGAGATAAAGATTCCTATTGAGTTGAGGGTTATTTTACCACTAAAGGTTGATCGAAGGAAGTTAACTATAATATTGGAGTCAAGCAAGGGTGTCCCTTGTCCCCTATCCTTTTGGCATATACATTGATAAGTTAGAAGAGTGTTTGGGGAAGTAGGTTGTGTTGACCCAATTCTTATTAGTTTAGTCATTAGACTCATCATTCTTATTCTTTATATTGATTATATTATTCTTTTGGCAAGGAATCCTTATGATCTTGACAAACAACTAAGAATCCTTGAATATTTAAATGAAAGTCATGACACTTAAATCCAAAAAAATCACATATGGTACTTTTGTGTATGACAATAACTTCTTGGAGGAAGTGTGTCCCTACATATATCTTGGAATGGATATACATCACAAGCTCCAATGGAATTATAGTTTTGTGAGAATGATTAATGGAGGGTGGAAAGCTTATTAAGACTTGGAAACAATTGTAAATAAGTAGATCTTTAAATATGGAATAAAAAACACTCCTCTTTGAGATTGTCATTACTCATATGGATGTGAAGTTTGGGGACGTAGTATCTTCAAAGAGTCATGTGATAAAAAAATGGAAATTCAAATTAGAAAGAAACTTACAAACTGAAACTAACATCTCACAGGTGAGCCAAGCAACACATGGAGACTACCCAAGCAATACCGCTCTATACCATCGATCATAAAATTAGAAATAAATAAGTTTACATTCAATTTAGGGAGATCAAAACTATCTCCTAGAAAATAGGAACTAAGTCTAAACTAAGACACACACACACAACCGTGAAACAAACTTTCTCCATTAATTTCAAATCTCTCCCTTAATGGAGAAAGGATTCACTTACACACCTAACATCTCCCTAAACAATTCAAATTTGATCTTCCCAAGAGGCTTGGTGAAGATATTAGCTGTGTTTTCACATGTGTTACAATATTCAAGAAAAATCTCTTTGGACTAAACCTTTTCTCTAACAAAATGAAATTGAGTATCTATATGTTTTGTGTTTTCATGAAAGACAAGATTATTTGCCAGCTTGATTGAACTTTGGTGGTTGCATTTAATCACTGTAGCATCCTTCTGTTCTTCTCCAGTATCATGAAGAAGTCTTCTCAACCAAATTTCTTCACAAGTGGCCACACATACAACTTGATACTCTACTTCTGCTGATGATAAAGATACATTACTCTACTTTTTACTCCTCCAAGAAATGACTCCGAACCCAACATTAAAAACATATCCAATTATAGACCATCTATCATCCAGATTTCCAACCCAATCTAAATCTGAATAGCTTGTCAATTTAACATCAAAATAATTTGTGTCTTTAATGCCAAAATCTATGGTTCCTTTAAGATACCTTAGGACACCTTTTCCTGCCACCCAATGATTTTCAAGAGGTTTTTTCATAAACTGACTCAACACAATGACTGAATATGCTAAGTCAGGTATGGTTATAGTCAAATAAATCAAACTTACAACCAATTGTTCGTACAATGTAGAATCCATCTCTTTAGAACCATCATCACTTTGAAATTTAAAATTTTGTTTTATCATTACTAAATCATCTTTACACCATCCATTATGAATCTCTTCAACAATTCCCTAACATACTTTCCTTGAGTAACAAAAGTCTGGCTAGAATCCCTCTAGACTTCAAGACCCAAATAATAATGCAATTATCCAAGGTCCTTCATTTCAAATACTTGTGACATATGCACTTTAATTTCTTCAACCAATTGATTAGAATTTCTAGTAACAATTATTTCATCAACATATAAGGAAATCAACACAATCTGCCCCTTCAAATGTTTGAATGAATTATGGTATACAAATTTGGATCATTTTTACTTCTCTTATAACCGTGTTGTAAGAAGAGTCTATTTTCTCATACTAAGATCTAGGAGCTTGTTTTATCCCATACAATGCATTTTTTAATTTACAAACCAAGTGTTCCTGTCCTTTTTTAATGAACCCTTCAGGTTGTGTTAAATATACTTCTTCATTCAAATCGCCATTTAGAAAAGTAGATTTTACATCTAGTTGGTGTAAACTTGAATGGTACTTTCTAGCTAGAGCTATTAACATCCTAATAATATCTAACTTAGCTAGAGGAGCAAAATTCTCCTCTTAATCAATCCCTTCTTTCTGTGAGTAGCCTTTGCCCACCAACCTAGCTTTATACTTGTCTACACTACCATATGCTTTTAACTTAGGTTTAAATAACCATTTACAACATATGGACTCTTTTCCTTTTGGTAGTTCATCTAATTCCCAAGTTTTATTTTTAATTATGGACTCGTATTCTTCTTTCATCATTGACCTCCATTCATCATACTGATTTTCTTCATTATAATTCATGGGCTCAACAACATTTAAAGTACTAGTCATACGAGCATAATCTTTGTACTTTGCAGGTAAGTGAGTATGTTGACCTGATCTCCTTGGTAGCAGACTTGCCTCAATTATGTCCTATGCAATTTCTTGCTCACCTCTGAATGGACTTTGACTACTGAATGCATCCACATCACTAGACCTCTTTCTGCTACCATAAATGACTGCCTTTGGTTTCATCATTGTTGTCATCAATCACTAAAGGCATGTTCCACTCATCATAACTTATGCCCTTATTCCCTTCATCAACCTGTTCATGGAAGATAACATCTCTACTCACAAATACCTTTTGAGTAGATGGATTAAACATCTTATATTCTTTGAAATTAGAACAATACCCTACAAATATGCAATTTATAGCTTAAGCATCCAATTTTTTCCTATCTTCCTTAGGAATGTGTGCAAAAGATCTAGAACCAAATACTCTCAAGTGATGGACTACAGGTTTAAAACCATACAAAGCCTCAAATTGAGTCTTGAGATAAAGACACCTAGTTACAATTCTATTCTTTAAGTAATCTGCAATACTAATTGCTTCTGCCCAAAAACCATTGGATAGGTTCTTACCTTTAATCATCCTATGTGCACACTCCACCAAAGTTTTGTTCTTTCTTTCTGCAACCCCATTCTGCTCTGGAGAGTGGGGTACTGCAAACTATTGTGCTATTCCAGGATCTTTGCAATATTTGATGAAGTTTCCAAGCCTGTATTCTCCCCCTTGATCTGAGTAGAGCATTTTAATGACTTTCCTTGTTTGTTTTTCAACCATATTTCTAAATTCTTTAAAATAATCGAAAGCATCACTTTTCCTTCTAAGAAAGTATACCTAGGTATACCTTGTGCAACCATCAATAAATAACAAGAAATAGTAAGCTCCACCTAAGGACCTTGTTTGCATAGGTCCACGAATATCAATATGTACAAGTTCAAGTATATCTTTCTTTCTCCTATTTAAGCTAGAGGGAAATTCATCCCTGTGCATTTTTCCAAGTGCACAAACTTGACAATCAATATGTTAATTTCTTAAAATAGGAAGTCCATCAACCACACCTATTTTCTGCAACAGCAATAAGTCATGAAGGTTGATGTGGCCAAACATTTGATGCCAAAGATTCTTTGTTGTCATAGTCATTGAAGTTAAAGCTTGATGTGGCATGCTTGTAACATTCAACTTATATAGGCCTCCAACTCTTACTCCTGATGCAACTGGCTTATGATGATCCAATAAATCCTTTACAACACAATAAGTTTTGAAAAATTATACCTTTAAATTATGATTTGTAATCATGGAGACAGAGATCAAATTCTTTTTAATACCAGGCACATACATGACATTCTGGATGTGCCTGCTATTACCACTAGGCATATCACAGGGATATCCCCATACCCTTTAATCTGATATGCTCTGTCATCTCCCAAGTAGATGTTAGCACCATTGCTGGTCTACTTAAAAATTTCATACCAGTGTTTATTACATGTCATATGAGTGGATGCTCAAAAATCCACAACCAACTTTCAGCTTCATCGGTCTTAGCAGAAAGAGAAACATCAGACATAAATAATTTAAGATCATGATTCGATCTTCGTCAACAAAATTCCTTGTATGCCTCTTGTGTCTATGTCTGTTTTTATCATTCTTCTTTTTATAAGAGTCTTTAGAAATATGACTAGTTCTACCACAGTAAAAACACTTAATTCCTAAATCTTTTTTAGCGAATGACATACCTTGAAATGGATTTTTGTGAGATGGACCATCGCTTTTATGTCCTCCACCTGGTTTCCCTTTGAAGAAATTTTTCTTTGCCACCAATGCTAGATCTGCATTATGAGGCTTTAGATTCTTACATCTCTCTTCTTCCTGCATCAAAATCTCGGTCAATTCTTCAAAGGTGGGAGCTTTCTCCCTTGCTGCAAGCCATGTAATGAACATTTGATATTCCTTTTTCATGCCATTTAAGGTAATCGTGAACAGATCTATGTTGGATACTTTCTCCCCTATGTCGCCTAACTTGTATTTGAGTTCTTTAATCCGTGAGATGAATGCAAAAACAGATTCATTCTCTTCCATTCTAATGGAGAGAATCTTACTCTTCAAAAAAAACACACGATTTGTATTTTTCGTTTCATACAAACCCTTGAGTGTCACTCAAATCTCAATGGTAGTTTTGCAGCCTCAGATATGAGGGATTATGTTGTATTTTAACGACATCTTCAACAACACATTCGCTTTATTTTTCCCTCTTTTCCCAATCTTGAACTAATGCGCTTGTGGCACCACTGGTTGTAATCGACTTTGCTTCATCTCTGTTTGCAATTTTTCATGCACTAGAACCCTCGAGCTATGTCTGCAACTTGAACTTCCAGTCGGCGTAATTTGACCCATCGAGCTTATTGCTCTCATTAATGTATTTCTTTGCAATGTGATTATTAGTTGTGACAAAACAATTTCAACAATTCCCTGCCTTTAATTCACGAGCAACACCCGTAGCTTGTCTAATCATTAGATCCACAACTCCAATAATAGATCCACTAGTCCAATCTACAAATCCAACAATCCAACAACTGATCTACGGATCCAACACCATATCCTCCAACAATCTATCTATAGATCTAACACCATATCCTCCAACAACTGATCTACGAATCCACCTCCAGATCCTCCAACAATCGATCTACAAAACTAACTTTAGATCCTACAACAACTCCAAGTCCAGGTGCTACAAATCCAAATCTGGACAAATGACCTTCAATATACAAAAAAATGTTGGACAAGACCACCAACATAGGTACATATTGTTAGGCCCCTATACTACTAGGGTAACCCCTTATTGTTATTAGTACAACCCCCTTATTATATTGATGTACCCATGTAGTGCCCATATTGTTTCTATTGTGCCCCATAGAAGCCCACTATTGTTATTATTGTGCCCTTACATTATTATTGTTATGTCGGCTCTGATTATATTATGACCCCTTAGACTCCTATATATAGAAAGGAGATCTTTTTTTGTATCATCCAATAATTATTCATTTGTGTAATGTAAAGGCGGCTGCCCCCTCGAAGAGGTTGAATTCTAAGGCGTTCAACTATCTTTTCTATCTTTTTGTGAGCTGGTACCATAACTTTTGGTATCAAAGCTTTGGATTCTAGGGTTTCACTACTCCAAATAGGTCATCATGGCATTTTTGCTATAACTTTTTTCTGCGACGTTTCAGAAGCGAAAAAAAAAACCCATTTGAGACGAAATCTCACTAAACCTTGGGTTCGAAGTTCAGAGATTTTTGCGTAATATTTGCAGAGATATGATCTGAGGAAGTTGGTATTTTTGAAGACTCCTAAATTACATTCCAAATAGGTGACCTGGGGAAAATCGTCATAACTTTCTCTCTGAGCATCGGATTGAAATTCCATAAGAAGGTACAGAAAGAGGATGGATTGTAGTTTCTTGTATATATTTTCCAGATCCAAAGGTTGAAACAGTGACACGTGGCACGTCGTACAAGTTCTCCCTACTTAACTAGTCTATAATCAGGTCACTATGGGAGATTTGGCATAACTCTTCCTTAGAGAATCCAATTTGGATCATATTTGTGGCATTGGAAAGAGGATGCATCGGGATACTGTAGGTCATAATTTCAGAACTAGAAGAACTAAAATTACAAAGTTATAGTCATTTCAAGATCGAGCTCCTAAAATCAAGAAAAGGCGATATGAGGAAGTTTTATGGCAAGGATCCGGTAAATTGGATACTTCAAATGGAGCAATATTTTGATCTACATGGTGTACCACTGTTACAAAA
>APFE030627488.1:155144-171498 GCA_000404065.3 Pinus taeda
GACTCCTATATATAGAAAGGAGATCTTTTCATTTGTATCATCCAAGAATTATTCATTTGTGTAATGTAAAGGAGGTTGCCCCCTCGAAGAGGCTAAATTCTAAGGCGTTCAACTATCTTTTCTGTCTTTTAGTGAGCTAGTATCATAACACATATGGTCTCAAGCCACCTCTAACATGCAAAAAACATCAGTGCCAATTCACCTTACTGCAGGTAGCACTAATGAAAATTTCTATAAGTTTTCGTTATCAACGTGGGAATAGCACTAACCATTAACACTAATCAACATGACCTCTCTTTTTTGGGGGTGCGCTAATCAAGTTTATTAAGAAAGATCAACGCTCTGTCACAAAAAAGAATTGTACCAGTGTACCTCTCACATGTAATATTCAATTCGAGCTTGTCCCTGAACAATTCTTCTTGCGATCCTCTGTCACCTCTAACAACAACTTAACCTATGCTCACTAGCAAAGGAGGCCTACTCACTCTCCAATCTCCGCCACCAGGGCTCTTAGCCACAAAGGCTTAACTCACCACAAACCCAACTCACATGGAGCTCCTTCTCTGTGCTCTGATACCATGATAAAAAATGGAAAGTCAAATTAGAAAGAAACTTACAAACTGAAACTAGCAAGTCACAGGTGAGACAAGCTACACCTGGAGACTTCCCAAGCAGTACCACTCTATACCATCGATTATAAAATCAAAAATAAATAAGTTTACATTCAATTTAGGGATATCAAAACTATATCCTAGAAAATAGGAACTAAGTCTAAACTAAGACACATACATAACTGTGAAACAAAATTTCTGCATTAATTTAAACTTCATGGAAAAATATAGAACCAATCTAAAAACAATTCATAACCTATAATCTTAAAATTAAAGGAAATACACCATACCTATTCTCTTCATGGAGACAAGTCTTTCCCCATTGAGAGAATGACTATGAATATGTATCTTATGTATAAGAAGAGGTTAAAAAACATAGAAGACAAGATACTTCCTAAAATTGCTTCAAACTTTGGCCAAAACCACCTTCAACTCAAGGGGGATAGCATGCAAATGATTGATCTTGGCTAGACCATTGGAGAATAAAGGAAGAAATTAGTTTTCAAAATAAGGATAAAATTAAAAATATTATTACGTCAAAGTTTAAGGAGAAATTGTGGTGTGATTTAAGGAGTTAAAGAGAAAAAAGAAATCAAGATATTATAAGGAGGTGATCAACCCAATTCTTGAAAATCAATAGTAAAGAAAATAAACATGGCTAACTAAGAAGAAATATTCATGATCTCCATATTGATATTGGATATTGGTCAATTCTCAAAACCCCTTGGGATGAAAGAGTCTGCTACCTTTGTAACACTAAAACGTTAAAGATGAAAAACATTTTTTTTTAGATTGTCCATCATACACTTAAATTAGATTTAATTTTAAAAATTATTATGTTGTCACACTACAACATTTTTGACATTTTAACAAAAAAAAATAATGATGATGTTAGACCACTTGGTAATGCTTTTTAAACATGAAAAATAAATTTATAAATAATTTCAAATAATATATCTTTTAAAATAGAGGAGGAATGGCCTGTTATAGAGTTTTATGAACCCGACATTTTGGACTACCAAGTGAGTCCATCATCAGGGGATGCATCAATAGATATTCTAAAGATATTAATGATGCATCCATGAGCTAAATTTCAGAGTATATATATAGGTTTATGAAAGAAATAATATAAGAATTATGGTCGGCCATTACCTGATTAGTTTTTTTTTAATTAATATGTTTAATTAAATTGGTTAATCTATTTCATTAATATTTTTTATAATTAATTAAACAAATTAATTAATTAATTATTATTTATTAAATTAATTGCTTTTACATATTAATTTTTTATTATTTAATTATTTTTTAATTAATTGAAAAATTAGTTATTTAATTAATTAATTTGTTTAATTGATTTGTTTAATTAGGTTTCCTAAATGAAATGTCTTATGTAGAATTTAAACCCTTAAAAAGCCTTAACTATATTTTTAATTGTAAAATTCTGGTGATAATTTCTAATTAATTTAATTTGAGTTATTGCGACTAAATGCTTAATTTAATTTCCTATGTTACTATAATATTATAATTAATAATTTTAGATTTGAGTTTTATTTTAATATTAACAAATGATTAGTCAAGAATAATCAATTATTTCTTTACTATGTTTATATTTGTTTTTGTTTTATTTTTTAAGGAGGATGTTAGATAATGTTTGTTTGTTGTTTTATATTTTATTTTATTAATTTTTTAATGAGAGAGGAGGGATTAAAATATTATAAGGGATATAAGATAATGATTGATTCTTTAAGATTTCAAGTAAAGGCTTCTAGGTATTGCTTGGTTTTAGTACATTGTCTCAATTCAAGTTGTTCTTCCTTTTTTCTATTTCAATGACTTCTTTGAATTTCCTTTTAAGATAGTGGTCTTCTTTTCTAACTAGTTTGACCTCTTCCATGCAGATGTAATGAGAGGAAGAGTTAACATGATTTGCTATGGCCGATTTTGAGGCCCTTTCTCTTCTTAAGTCAGTAGTACGTTCTTTAATTCTAATCTTAAGAGACCTACCTATTTCACCTATGTATTCCTTTCCACATGAGCAAGGAATAACATAAACACCTTTTTGCATGTTAGAGTTTATGGGATATTTGACTGAGTTGAATAATTGTCTGATGGTGTTGGCAAGAGTGAAGGCTACATTAATGTTGTGTTTATTAAGAATTTTAGTAATTCTGTCAGTGGTTCCTTTTATGTACGGAAGGGAGACCTTAGGAGTTGTTAAATTTTGATCTTTGATATCATTATTGTTCTTGTTTAGGGTTATTTGCTTGGCTTTCTTAATGGTATTCCTATTATAACCATTTAGTTCAAACACTTTGTGAAGATGGTCGAGTTCATCTTTTAAATGTTTTGGATCAGATATTCTTGCTACCCTAGTGGTTGAGTTTCTTATGATGCCAATCTTTTGTTTAGGGTGGTGATGAGAATTTGCATGTAGATATCGTTTTGTATGGGTTTTCTTTCTATAGACTTGGAAACCAAGTGACCCTTCTTTTTTAGTTAGAAGGATATCTAGGAAGGGAAGCTAGTTTTTGTTTTCAATTTCAATAGTGAATTTTATATGGTCAGAAAGGCTATTTAAGTGATTGAGGAATAGGTCAAGTTTTTCCTTTCCATGACTCCACTTGGCAAATATGTCATCGAAAAACCTTTTCCATTCTTCAGGGATGTATGGAAATGACCTAAGAGCCTTTTCTTCGAAGTGCTCCATAAAGATGTTGGCAACTATCGGGGATAGAGGAGAGCTCATAGCCACACCATGGGTTTGTTCATAAATTTTACCTTTAAAACTAAAGTAAGAGGATTTTAAATAAAGTTCTAGAAGATCCACTGTTTCTTTATCAGTGATGTTACTCATGATATTAATAGCTTCATCAATAGGAATCATAGTATAAAGAGATACAATATCAAAGCTACCCATGATATCTTCATCCTTCGTTTCTATGTTATTAATCCATTGAACAAAAGAAGAGGAGTCCTTAATATAAGAAGGGGTTTTGCCTAATAGGGGTCTAAGTTTTTTGGCAGGTGTTTCACTAGAAGGTAAGTAGGGGAACCTATGGTATTGACTATAGGTCTGAGAGGTATGTTAGGTTTATGGACTTTAGGTGCACCATAAATTCTAGGAATAATGGAACTATTGGGGATGATTTTATTTTTTGTGATGTGTTCCAGGGATGATTCTTTGATTTTCTTAATTACTTCACGCATAATTTTCTCACTAGGATCTTTATTAATGATTTTATAACAATCACTGTTATTTAGATGTTCTTCCATTTTAATGTCATAATCGATTCCCTTCATGATTATAGTTGTGTTTCCCTTATCAGCCTTTAGGATGACTATGTTTTTATTTTTTCTGAGGTTTTTTAAGGCTCTTTTTTCTTCTAGGGATATGTTAGATGCAGGAGGATTACAAGTTCTAAGAATCTTTGCAATATCTTGTATGATTTCTTCACTTTTAGTTATATCTAGGTCTTTAATAGCTACTTCAATGTTACTGATGACCTCTTCCACAGGTATTTTATTGGGTGTTATAGCATAATTTAAACCTTTTTTTAGTATGGATTCAGTTGCATGATCTAAGTTGATGTCTGATAAGTTAATGACCTGGGCATTATCCAATTTCAAGCTTTGACTGGGATTTATGGTTCGAGTTTTTGACCTATCCTGCTCCAAATTAGCATTGTTTGGTGAGTTGTGAGCAAGACCACTATTAACTGCTATATTGAGAATTTTGTTGTCAGGAGATGTGGGGTCTGGGCAATACTTCTCATGCGGATGCTTAACCAGTTTCTGCGTTTGGTTAATACTAGACCGCGTTCTGTAGGAAACCCTGTTTGTATCTGTGCTGTTCTAATTAATTAATTAAACAAATTAATTAACAAATCAATTAAACAGATTGATTAATTAAATAAACTAATTATTCAATTAATTAAACAAGTAATTAATTATTATTTTTTTAAATAATTAAAATAATAAAAAATTAATATGTAAAGCAATTAATTTAATAAACAATAAATAAATAATTAATTATTTGGTTTAATTAATATAAAAATAATTAATGAAACAGATTAACCAATTAATTAAACATATTAATTAAAAAAGACTAAATATTAACAAACTAATCAGATAATGGCCGACCATAATTCTTATATTATTTCTTTCATAGCCCTATATATATACTTTGAAATTTAGCTCATGGATACATCATTAGTATCTTTAGAATATCTATTTACGCATCCCCTGATTATGGACTCACTTGGTAGTCCGAAACGTTTGGTTCATAAAACTCTATAACAAGTCATTCCTCCTATATTTTAAAAACTTTCCTCACATGTATGAGTTCGTTATTTAACAATATATTATCTTTCTTAAATATTTTATAGTATAATATTATACACCAGGTTGATTCAAATCGTTGCCTCTCGCATGTAGCCACAGGTAAGTAATTAAAGATTTGAACAAAAAAAAATTGTATTCACATTTACTTTACATTTTTAGAAACTTACCCAGTAAACTAAATCATCAGAAAATTAAGAGAATTACTACATTTTCCAGTGGACAGATAAATCTTTCCTAAGAAAATAAGGTTAAAACCCAACATTTATTCTCTTACCAGATACTCCCAAAATTAAGAAACTTAAATAACTCAATAAACTAAAACAACATTTTGTATTGACTAATTCACGGAATTATGTTACTTTTTATTGTAATTTTAAGTTATTCAAAATTAAAAAGATATTAAACGTTATTAAATTGAAAATTTTAAAATTAAAAGGAGTATTCCCATCCAATTTTTTAATTGATAATAAAAGTTTATGTAAATAGTGGTAGAAATTTTTATTGTATTTATTTTAAAAGAAGAAACAAAAATATATTTTTTAATTATACCATTATTATGATTAATTTTAATTATAAGATTATTATGATTAATTTTAATTATAAGATTATTATGATTAATTTTATTTTAGTTAAGTTATATAAAATTATTTTGGAAAAGGAATTAGTTTATGTTAGAAAGCTATGAAAAAAGAGTTAAAAGGAAAACTGGGTTTAGGAGATATCATTCAACTATAAACCACTTTGGCACTATTAAGAGTGTTGCAGAGGAGTGTCGTAATAATAAACTTGATCTCTTGTGTCGTTTTATTGACTTTAGAATTTTTTTTTACACTATTTTAGGACAAACCATTGGAAGAGATAAAGATTCCTATTGAGTTGAGGGTTACTTTACCACTAAAGGTTGATCGAAGGAAGCTAACTATAATGTTGGAGTCAAGCAAGGGTGTCCCTTGTCGCCTATCCTTTTGGCATATACATTGATAAGTTAAAAGAGTGTTTGGGGAAGTAGGTTGTGTTGACCCAATTCTTATTAGTTTAGTCATTAGACTCATCATTCTTATTCTTTATATTGATGATATTATTCTTTTAGCAAGGAATCCTTATGATCTTGACAAACAACTAAGAATCCTTGAAGATTTAAATGAAAGTCATGACAATTAAATCCTAAAAAATCACATATGGTACTTTTGTGTATGACAATAAATTCTTGGAGGAAGTGTGACCCTACATATATCTTGGAATGGATATACATCACAAGCTCCAACGGAATTATAGTCTTGTGAGAATGATTAATGGAGGGTGGAAAGCTTACTAAGACTTGAAAACAATTGTAAATAAGTAGATCTTTAAATATGGAATAAAAAACGCTCCTCTTTGAGATTCTCATTACTCATATGGATGTGAAGTTTGGGGATGTAGTATCTTCAAAGAGTCATGTCATAAAAAAATGGAAATTAATATTAGAAAGAAACTTACAAACTGAAACTAACATCTCACAGGTGAGCCAAGCTACACCTAGAGACTGCCCAAGCAGTACCGCTCTATACCATTGATCATAAAATCAGAAATAAATAAGTTTACATTCAATTTAGGGAGATCAAAACTATCTCCTAGAAAATAGGAACTAAGTCTAAACTAAGACACACACACAACCGTGAAACAAACTTTCTCCATTAATTTCAAATCTCCCCCTTAATGGAGAAAGGATTCACTTGCACACCTAACATCTTACTAAACAATTCAAATTTGATCTTCCCAAGAAGCTTGGTGATGATTTTAGCTTTGTTTTCACAGGTGTTACAAAATTCAAGAAAAAATTCTTTGGACTGAACCTTTTCTCTACCAAAATGAAATTGAGTATCGATATGTTTTGCGTTTTTATGAAAGACAAGATTATTTGCCAGCTTGATTGAACTTTGGTGGTTGCATTTAATCACTGTAGCATCCTTTTGTTATTCTCCTGCATCATGAATAAGTCTTCTCAACCAAATTTCTTCACAACTGGCCGCAGATATAACTTGATACTCTACTTCTACTGATGATAAAGATACATTACTCTACTTTTTACTCCTCCAAGAAATGACTCCGAACCCAATATTAAAAACATATCCAATTATAGATCTTCTATCATCCAGATTTCCAGCCCAATCTAAATATGAATAGCTTGTCAATTTAACATCAAAATAATCTATGTCTTTAATGCCAAAATCTATGGTTCCTTTAAGATACCTTAGGACACCTTTTTCTGCCACCCAATGATTTTCAAGAGGTTTTTTCATAAACTAACTCAACACATTGACTGAATATGCTAAGTCAGGTATGGTTACAGTCAAATAAATAAAAATTACAACCAATTGTCCATACAATGTAGCATCCACCTCTTTAGAACCATAATCACTTTTAAACTTAAAATTTTGTTTTATGGATACTAAATCAGCTTTACACTGATCCATTCTGAATTTCCTCAACAATTCTCTAACATACTTTCCTTGAGTAACAAAAGTTTGGCTAGAATCCCTCTAGACTTCAAGATCCAAATAATAATGCTGTTCTCCAAGTTCCTTCATTTCAAATACCTGTGACATCTGCACTTTAATTTCTTCAACCAATTGATCAGAATTTCCAGTAACAATTAAATCATCAACATATAAGGAAATCAACACAATCTACCCCTTTGAATTGAATTATGGTATACAAATTCGGATCATTTTTACTTCTCTTATAACCGTGTTGTAAGAAGAAAGAGTCTATTTTCTCATACTAAGATCTAGGAGCTTGTTTTAGCCCATAAAATGCATTTTTTAATTTACAGACCAAGTGTTCCTGTCCATTTTTAATGAACCCTTCAGGTTGTGTTAAATATACTTTTTCCTTCAAATCGCCATTTAGAAAAGTAGATTTTACATCTAGTTGGTGTAAGCTCGAATGGTACTTTGTAGCTAGAGCTATTAACATCCTAATAATGTTTAACTTAGCTAGAGGAGCAAAAGTCTCCTCTTAATCAATCCCTTCTTTCTGTGAGTAACCTTTGGCCACCAACCTAGCTTTATACTTGTCTACACTACCATCTGCTTTTAACTGAGGTTTAAATAACCATTTACAACCTATGGAATCTTTTCCTTTTGGCAATTCAACTAATTCCCAGGTTTTATTTTTAATTATGGACTCATATTCTTCTTTCATAGCTGACCTCCATTCATCATACTGATTTTCTTCATTATAATTCATGGGCTCAACAACATTTAAAATACTAGTCATAAGAGCATAATCTTTGTACTTTCCAAGTAAGTGAGTATGTCGACCTGATCTCCTTGGTAGCAGACTTGCCTCAATTATGTCCTGTGAGATTTCTTGCTCACCTTTGAATGGAATTTGACTACTGAATGCATCCACATCACTAGATTCCTCTTTCTGCCACTATAAATGACTGTCTTTGGCTTCATCATTGATGTCATCAATCACTAAAGGCCTCTGCCACTCATTATAACTTATGTCCTTATTCCCTTCATCAACCTATTCATGGAAGATAACATCTCTACTCACAAATACCTTGTGAGTAGATGGATTAAACATCCTATATTCTTTGAAATTAGAATAATACCCTACAAATTTGCATTTTATAGCTTTAGCATCCATTTTTTTCCTATCTTCCTTAGGAAAGTGTGCAAAAGATCTAGAACCAAATACTCTCAAGTGATGGACTACAAGTTTAAAACCATACAAAGCCTCAAATTGAGTCTTGAGATAAAGACACCTAGTTGGAATTCTATTCTTTAAGTAATCTGCAATACTAATTGCTTCTGCCTAAAAACCATTGGATAGGTTCTTACCTTTAATCATGCTATGTGCACACTCCACCAAAGTTTTGTTCTTTCTTTCTACAACCCCATTCTGTTGTGGAGAGTGGGGTACTGTAAAATATTGTGCTATTCCAGGATCTCTGCAATATTTGATGAAGTTTCCAAGCCTGTATTCTCCCCCTTGATTTGAGCAGAGCATTTTAATGACTTTCCTTGTCTGTTTTTCAACCATATTTCTAAATTCGCAAAATAATCAAAAGCATCACTTTTCCTTCTAGGAAAGTATACCTAGATATACCTTGTGCAACCATCAATAAATGACAAAAAATAGTAAGCTCCGCCTAAGGACCTTGTCTGCATAGGTCCACAAATATCAATATGCACAAGTTCAAGTATATCTTTCTTTCTCCTATTTAAGCTAGAGGGAAATTCATCCCTGTGCATTTTTTCAAGTGCACAAACTTGACAATCAATATGTTCATTTCTTAAAATAGGAAGTCCATGAACCACACCTATTTTCTGCAGCAGCAATAAGTCATGAAGGTTGATGTGACCAAACCTTTGATGCCAAATATTCTTTGCTGTCATAGTCATTGAAGTTAAAGCTTGATGTGGCATGCTTGTAATATTCAACTTATATAGGCCTCCAACTCTTACTCCTGATGCAAATGGCTTATGATGATCCAACAAACCCTTTACAACACAGTAAATTTTGAAAAATTATACCTTTAAATTATTATTTGTAATCATGGAGACAGAGATCAAATTCTTTTTATTACCAGGTACATACATGACATTCTGGATGTCCCTGCTATTACCACTAGACAATATCATAGGGATATCCCCATACCCTTTAATCTGATATGCTCTGTCATCTCCCAAGTAGATGTTAGTACCACTGCTAGTCTCCTTAAAAATTTCATACCAGTGTTTATTACATGTCATATGAGTGGATGCTCAAGAATCCAAAAACCAACTTTCAGCCTCATCGGTCTTAGCAGAAAGAGCAACATCAGGCACAAATAATTTAAGATCATGATTCAATCTTCGCCAACAAAATTCCCTATATGCCTCTTGTGTCTATTTCTATTTTTATCATTCTTCTTTTTATAAGAGTCTCTAGAAATATGACTAGTTCTAACACAGTAAAAACACTTAATTCCTAAATCTTTTTTAGCAAATGACATACCTTGAAATGGATTTTTCTGAGATGGACCACCTCTTTTATGTCCTCCTCCTGGTTTCCCTTTGAAGAAATTTTTCCTTGCCACCAATGCCAAATCTGCATTATGAGGCTTCAGATTCTTACATCTCTTTTCTTCGTGCATCAAAATCCCTATCAACTCTTCAAAGGTGGGAGCTTTCTCCCTTGCTGCAAGCCATGTAATGAATATTTGATAATCCTTTGTCATGCCATTTAAGGTAATCGTGAATAGATCTGTGTTGGATACTTTCTCCCCTATGTCGCCTAACTTGTATCTCAGTTCTTTAATCCGTGATATGAATGAAAAAATGGATCCATTCTCTTCCATTCTAATGGAGAGAATCTTACTCTTCAGAAACAACATACGATTTGTATTTTTCGTTTCATACAAATGCTTGAGTGTCACTCAAATCTCATTGGGAGTTTTGTAGCCTCAAATATGAGGGATTATGTTGTATTTTAACAACATCTTCAACAACACCTTCACTTTATTTTCCTTCTTTTCCCAATCTTGAACTAATGCACTTGTGGCACCACTGGTTGCAATCGACTTTGCTTCATCCCTGTTTGCAATTTTTCATGCACTATAACCCTCGAGCTATGTCTGCAACTTGAACTTCCAGTTGACATAATTTGACCATCGAGCTTATTTCTATCATTAATGTATGTCTTTGCAATGTGATTATTAGTTGTGACAAAACAATTTCAACAGTTCCCTACTTTTAGTTCACGAGCGCCACTTGTAGCTTGTTTGATCAATAGATCCACGACTCCAATAACAGATCCACTGGTCCAATCTACAAATCCAGTAATCCAACAACTGATCTACGGATCCAACACCAGATCCTCCAACAATCGATCTACAGATCTAACACCATATCCTCCAACAACTGATCTACGAATCCACCTCCAGATCCTCCAACAATCTATCTACTAAACTAACTTTAGATCCTACAACAACTCCAAATCTGGTGCTACAAATCCAAATCGGGACAGATGACCTTCAATATACAAAAACTGTTGGACAAGACCACCAACATAGGTACATATGGTCTCAAGCCGCCTCTAACATGCAAAAAACATTAGTGCCAATTCACCTTACTGTAGGTTGCACTAATGAAAATTTCTATAAGTTTTTGTTATCAACGCAGGAATAATACTAACCATCAGTGCTGATCAACATGCTTTCCCTATCTACTGCCAACTCTGATCAACACGACCTCTCTTTTTTGGGCGTGCGCTGATCAGGTTTATTAAGAAATATCAACGCTCTGTCACAAAAAAGAATTGTACCAGTTTACCTCTCACATGTAATCTTCAATTTGAGCTTGTCCTTGAGCAATTATTCTTGCACAACAGCTTAACCTATGCTCACTAACAAAGGAGGCTTACTCACTCTCCAATCTCAGCCACCAGGGCTCTTAGCCACAAAGGCTTAACTCACCACAAACCCAATCTCAAATGGAGCTCCTTCTCTGTGCTCTGATACCATGATAAAAAATGGAAAGTCAAATTAGAAAGAAACTTACAAACTGAAACTAGCAAGTCACAGGTGAGCCAAGCTACACATGGAGACATCCCAAGCAATACCGCTCTATACCATCGATTATAAAATTAGAAATAAATAAGTTTTACATTCAATTTAGGGATATCAAAACTATATCCTAGAAAATAGGAACTAAGTCTAAACTAAGACACATACATAACCGTGAAACAAAATTTCTCCATTAATTGAAACTTCATAGAAAAATATAGAACCAATCTAAAAATAATTCATAACCTATAATCTTAAAATGAAAGGAAATACACCATACCTATTCTCTTCATGGAGACAAGTCTTTCCCTATTGAGAGGATGACTATGACTATGTATCTTATGTATAAGAAGAGGTTAAACAACATAGAAGACAAGATACTTCCTAAAATTGCTTCAAACTTTGGCCAAAACCACCTTCAACTCAAGGGGGATGGCATACAAATGATTGATCTTGGCTAGACCATTGGAGAATAAAGGAAGAAATTAGTTTGCAAAATAAGGATAAAATTAAAAATATTATTACCTCAAAGTTTAAGGAGAAATTGTGGTGTGATTAAGGAGTTAAAGAGAAAAAAAAAATTAAGACATTACAAGGAGGTGATCAACCCAATTCTTGAAAATCAATAGTAAAGAAAATAAACATGGCTAACTAAGAAGAAATATTCATGATCTCCATATTGATATTGGATATTGGTCAATTCTCAAAACCCCTTGGGATGAAAGAGTCTACTACCTTTGTAACACTAAAACATTAAAGATGAAAAACATTTTTTCTTAGATTGTCCATCTTACACTTAAATTAGATTTAATTTTAAAAACATTTATCTTGTCACACTACAAATTAATAAAAAAAAATTATGATGATGTTAGACCACTTGGTAATGCTTTTTAAACATGAAAAATAAATTTATAAATAATTTCAAATAATATATTATCTTTTAAAATAGAGGAGGAATGACCTGTTATAGAGTTTTATGAACCCAACGTTTCGGACTACCAAGTGAGTCCATCATCAGGGGATGCATCAATAGATATCTAAAATATTAATGATGAATCCATGAAGCTAATTTCGGAGTATATATATAAATATATATATATATATATAGGTTATAATATATATATATATACATATATTATATAATTATATTATATATATATATATATATAATATATAATATATATATATATATAGGTTATGAAAGAAAAAATATAAAGAATTATGGTCGCCATTATGATGATTTTTTTTTAAATTAATTGTTAATCTGTTACTAATTATTTTTATATAATAACAAATAATTAATTATAATTAAAAAGTTGATTAACTTAATTTTATTAATTTATAAATTAATGCTTTACATATTAAGTTTATTATTTAATATTTTAATTAATAATAACTTGTTTAATTAATTGAATAATTAGTTTATTTAATTAATTAATTTGTTTAATTGATTTGTTAATTTTTTTTTTTCTAAATAAGACTAATCTATTAACAAAGCAAGGACATACAATTAAAATGTGACCGAAGTCAAAACTCTGCTATGAAGAGAGGCAGAACTGTCAAGATAAGCAAATGAGAATACTTACCATAGGCAGTGAGCTCATTCTTGAGCCAATTTTCAGGACCCACGCAGGGGACCGGGTTATGATTCTCTTGATAATGCAGAATTACCAAAAATTAAAAAATACACCAGAATATCACAAAATTGTTTTCACTAAAAGCTTTCCCAATTGTAAGGGCTGCATGACACGTAGACGAAGTAGAAGTGAGCGAACTAATCATCTGGAGGCTCTTCCACAATGCGGCACCATCCAAAGTCAGGCAAATCCCTTGCTTGAGCAGCGTTCTGATAAGAGGGACCAGGGACAACCGGTGCCATCACCACATCTTGGGCGCTGCGGACCTGAGCATCCATAGCTTGCCGAGGCGCATTTTCAATCCCCAGCTGGAGGGTTGAAGATGGAATAGAGATAGCCCCAGATCCTCTCAAATGAGATCTAGAATCCTCTGTCTGTTCTGCCTCATGGAAAACCACCGAGATATGAGCTATTATCCTTGGGTGATTCAGAGAGCTGTTAAAAGGTGAAAATTGCAGAGCTAGACGTGGGAGGAGGTCCATGGTGGTGGCTAGAGGAAAGAAGCCACCCTCTCCCACTGCGGGTGATGGGGTAGTGGCCAGCAAACAGCTCAATGGAAAGGGAAAGCGAATCAGAGGACGAACTGGAAGGCGCGCGCCGGGGCTGGCCTCTTCGGCACCACATTCTATGGCGCAAGCGAGGCATCAGGGAGATAGCAGCAATGGGATACCAAGTAGGCAGAGCAACAACGTTGACCGAGAGATGGCTATAACTTTGCCAACTGATTAGAAAGATTTTGCAAAAGACCTCAGGCATAGGAAAGGAGCCAGAGGAAAAACTAAAGCCGCTCCGCTAAGAGAACTGAGCCAAGCGCCAAATTATCCTTTCCTAGCAAGTCCGAGAGGCCTCAGGAATGACAGAGCCAACATCAAACAGAAAAAGATCAGAAATGAGTCCAGAGGCCAGAGAGTGAAGCGAGTGAATCAACGAAACAAAGACTTAGAAACAAAGGCCTGAGGCCCAGGAAAGGAGCTAGAGGAAAAACTGAAGCCGCTCCGCTAAGAGAACAGAGCCAAGCACTGAATTATCCTTCCCCAGCAAGTCCCGAGAGGCCTCTGGAATGATAGAGCCAACATCAAGCAGAAAGAGATCAGAAATGAGGCCAGAGGCGAGAGAATGAAGCAAGTGAATCAACGAAGACGAATCCACCGCAAACCTGAGACTGAACCTTGCTTTATCCTCCTCTGGCGCGCATTGAGAAGCGCCTTCCATAACTATTGCATTGAAGAACACTGCGTTCTGAGGTAGGCCAGAGCGTGCGGAGTGAAGAACCAGAGCTGTAGACATAATGTGTGAACCAGAGCTGCTGGAGTGAAAGAAGATGAGTCCTGCTCTGCGCAAATGCCGAGAGCCAACAACCATGCATCTCTTAATCCTTCTGTACTGGGTAGGCAGATGTCGATCTACCTCGCCACACCCCTATCCCTTCGCATTTAAGACTCGATCATACACCCGCATCCAGGATAATTGATTTGTTAATTAATTTGTTTATTTAAGTTCCTAAATGAAATGTTCTATGTAGAATTTAAACCCTTAAAGCTTTAGCTATAATTTTAATTGTAAATTCTGGTGTTAATTTCTAATTATTTTAATTTGAGTTATTGCGACTATATGATTAATTTAATTTCCTATGTACTATAATATATAATTAATAAATATGAATTGGTTTTTTTAATATTAATAATGGTGGAAATAATATGAGAGGGGGGGGGGTGAATTAGTATTAGCAAATCAAGCACATTTCATTTTCATACTCAAATACATATACGCTACTTCTATTAAGGGAACCCGCGTGTACACGCAACTGTGTTTAATGCAACTAGCGTATATCCAATAAACTTATGATTCAGTTAGATGATCTTCAATGAGTGCATCAGAACATTACTAACCATATGAACAGTAAATAGGTGCGGTAAAAACAGAACAGATCATCACACATAAGAAGCACACATGAACACCATGATATAAGGTGGAAACCCAATGTGGGTGAAAACCACCTGCTGTAATTCGTCTCTATCTTCCTTTAATAAGAAACTTCTTTTTACAATATTTCTGTACTGGAGCAGTCTTATACCAGTACGCAGGCTTCTACTTGCAGAACCTACAACCTTCTCTCGTTTTCCAGTTTCTGCTGGAAGGGAGCTATAACCCCCTTGGATCTTGTACTAGCCAATCCATTTACTAGTACGTAGGTGTCGGCCTAATGAAGGCTCCAACCTTCACTTGTTTTCCAGCTGCTACTAGAAGGGAGCTCCAACCCCCTGGCTCTTGTACTGGCCGATGTGTTTACCAGTATGTAGGCGTCGGCCTACTGAAGGCTATGATCTTCTTTCTTCCTCCAGGGACCATGTTTCATAAATTTTCACACTGGATACTCCTGCATCATCAACCTCTAGATCACCCAATACTAAAACACTGAAACCCTGTCAACAACACAGTCACTAGAACACAAAACGGACAACAGAACTTTGCAACAATAACCAGATCCAACTGCAACTTCAAATATCATATCTCATAATGTATATGCTACCATGATGAACCAAACCGGCGTACATACACGCTTTTACCAAAGCCAACCCGTGTACAGATATGCAAATATTTACTCATAACTTTGCAGCTATTCCAGACATCAGTCATACCTAGATCATAACATTCATACAATAAAACATGCGTCAATAATTCAGATCTAGTCTATCCATGATCAAACCACATAATGATAATACATTCCAAGCCTTATGATCCCGATCCATCATCCATCATCAACTGCATAGGTGCATCCTTGATTCATATCAAACTAAGCATCACAAACCCATAACCAGCATACTAGATCTCACACTTCATCAGCTATTCAATCCTTGCACACTTCCACACCCCTTGGCCTAATGATCTTCTCCTTATATAGGTTTAGGCCTTTCTCAATACCATGGTCCAAAACCATGTAGAACCAATACCTTGAACCCAATACCTGGGGTCAATACCATGGACCAATACCAAAATACCATGGACCAAAACTTAGTTTTCCAACATGTACGCGCCTTTCCTTCTCTGAACTTGCATGTCTACGTATACACACCTTTTTTTTTTCTCATCCACGTGTATACGCACTTTCATCAAGGTTAACCTGCGTATACCTCTCTCTTGACCTACTATACTATGATCTGTCATTTGATTGAGTTGCCATCAAGGACAACACCTGTATCATACCTCTGAGTGAGTTGCCATCAAGG